>ML434387.1:0-14060 GCA_005239525.1 Nicotiana knightiana | reverse complement strand
TTGGCACCAAGTGGATCTTCAGGAACAAGCTCGATGAGGATGGAACTATTACAAGGAATAAGGCAAGATTAGTTGTTCAAGGGTATAGTCAAGAAGAAGTAATTGACTATGATGAGACCTTTTCCCCTGTGGAAAGACTGGAGGCAATCATACTTCTTATAGCATTTGCTGCACACATGGAACTCACTCTTCATCAGATTGATGTTAAGAGTGCCTTTCTCAATGGCTATCTGAAGGAAGATATATTTGTCAAGAAGCCTCCAGGTTTTGAAAGTAAGGAGTCACCTGACCATGTATACAAACTCGACAAGGCTCTATATGGTCTCAAACAAGCACCAAGAGCATAGTACGAACGATTATCAAAATTCCTGCTAGAACATGGGTACAAACGAGGCAAAATTGGCAGTACCATGTTCTTAAGGGAAAAGGGTAAGGATCTCCTGGTTGTGCAAATATATGTGGATGATATTATATTTGGGGCGACTTCTGAAAAATTGAGCAAGGAATTTGCTATGCTAATGGGAAGTGAGTTTGAGATGAGTATGATGGGTGAGCTAAACTTTTTCTTAGGCTTGCAAATTAAGCAAAACCCAAATGGAACAATGATCCACCAACAAAAGTATGTGAAAGAATTGCTCAAGAAGTTTAAAATGGAAGACTCAAAAGAAATAGACACTCCCATAGCCACAGCTACAAAATTGGATGTGGATGAACCTGGTTCATCTGTTGATCAGAAGCTATACAGAGGGATGATTGGGTCTCTATTATATCTCACTGCCAGCAGACCTGATATTGTGTTCAACGTGGGACTGTGTGCTAGGTTTCAGGCAAATCCAAAGAGTACCACCTCACTGCAGTAAAGAGAATTTTAAGATATTTGAAAGGCACCACTGATTTGTGCCTTTGGTATCCTAAAGGTAGTAATTTTGACCTTGTAGAATATGCTGATGCTGATTATACAGGATTCCTGGTTGACAGGAAAACTACTTCAGGTATGGATCACTTTCTGGGTTCATTCCTTGTGTCTTGGGCTACCAAGAAACAAAATTCAGTAGCCCTGTTTACTTCTGAGGCTGAATATGTGGTTGCAGCCTCCTGTTGTGCTCAGTTGCTGTGGATCAAGCAACAACTCATGAAATTTGGTATAGATGTGGGTAGCATTCCTATTTTTTGTGAAAACACTAGTGCAATTATTATGACGAAGAACCCGATTCATCATAAGAGAACTAAGCACATAGATGTTAGGCACCACTTCCTGAGGGATAACTATGAAAAGGGAATGATCTCAATTGAATTTTGTGCTTCTGATCAACAAATTGCAGATATCTTTACTAAAGCACTGAGTAGGGAGCATTTTGAGAGAAACAGGATTGAATTAGGGATGATTAAAATCACCTGATTGAAAAAATAAAAATAAAAATAATTTTTTTTTGCTAGAAACACTAACATAGATCATCAACCAGTCTAATCATTGCTCAGCATCATGACTTTACTGTCATACTCTCTTGCCATGTATTAATATGATTCTTTGGCTGCTAATGATGTTTCTCTATTTGTAAATTGAGGCAAATTAAGGACTCCAACACGATGAACCTGGTTCATCCATGCTGATTCATCTGACTGACGAGGTACGTACTCTTCTCCATATATTAATTCAATTACAGTCATACATGAGCAGGATTCTTTCCATAATTGGTTCAAATTCAAATACTTCGTACTTACCCAAATTGAACCAGTTTTAAGAAGTCCAGTCTTCACTTAATTAGCCTAGTTGTAGGGTGAAATTAAATGTCTAATCAATATCAGTCCTTCATCGATTAGACGCCTACGTGAGTACACTTTCTGCATGTTGAAATCTCCCTAGCCACATCTTATAAAAGGTCATCATTACTCTTCTTTCCAACAGCCAAACCAAGTTCAATACATTCTACACAAACCAAAATTGATTACTCGCCTTTTCTTCCTAACAATACATAATCATGTCTTCTCCACCACTCACTTCTTCTTCTAATTCATCACTTAATCATGATTACGATTGAGGAAATTCTGAATCTGTATCCATTTGTCCATCTGTATACAGTTCTCAATCACCAGAAATTTCGTCAACCTTTGAAAATACACCCATTCCTGAACCCACTCCAAACCCTAATCCTGCCCAAGAATCGCCGTGTCAAAGTTCTTGCCCGGAAATCTGTTGCTTCTGGGACTAGGGCAAAATTCTTGGAGGATCTTATTAAAGCGGATAAAGGTTCTAAGTCAGATTCGTCCAGTGAATCTTTTAAATCAGCCAACGAGGAAGACGCACCTGGTTCAACCAGTTCTAGGAAAGGTAATCCTGAAATCAATTCTGAATTTGCTTCTACTGATAAAAGTTTCGTGTTGGTTGGATCTGTTATTGATGTTGAAGTGCCTAAAAGGCAGAAGGGTGGTAGAAAAGAAAGAATTCTTGAGAGAGAGGGAAAAGAAGTTGAGAGGGGATCTGGGGAGGATGGTACCACGCTGGTTATTTGTGGTCCCATTCCTGAAACTGTTGGAGAAAACGTCACAGAGTTAGGGGGAGCATAGTTGAGGAGGATGTAGTAGGTCTTGCAAGTCTGAAGAAAGGAATAGATGAACATGTTTCATCTGGGGAAGAAACATTGGCTGAAAGGCTGAAGAAACTGGGGGAGTCCTATAACCCCAAGAAAAGGAGGACTCAGAAGTCCAAGAAGGCAACTCACCCAGTTCCTTCAAAGAAAAGAAAAGTTTCTGAAGCTACTGATGTTCCTGCTCCAAAAGTAGGAGCTACTCGTAGCACTGTGAGAGATGAAGAAGAGAAATTGGAAAAGGCTCTGAAAGAGAGAAAGAATAAGAGGGCAGCAAAGGGAAAAGCAAAATTTGGAGAGCCTGTTGAGGCTATTGAGATTGAAGAAAAGACGTTGGACCTGGTCCAACAAGAGGAGCAGCCTGCTCCAGGTGTGGCTGAGAAACCAAAACCCACAAAGGCTAAGGCTTCTTCAAAGAAGTCAGCTAGAATGTCTGTCACACCAACAAGATATGTTAAGAGGACCAGGGCCAAGCCAAAGAAAGTGAAAATTGTTGAGAAAGATGATGATGATGCAGATTGGAGTGGAAAGGAGGAGAAGGAAATAGGAGAGGTGACTGACAGAGTTACCATGTTTGGAAAGAGAACAATATTGAAGGGTAAGCTGATGAAGGATCTAGAGGAGCCTGGAATGCAATATCCGCTGGAAACTTTAGATGTGCAGGGCTGGAAGGACATGGTCCTTCGCATGGAAGGTAGGCTGGCAAGGGCTGAGTTGGAAGAATTCATGGGAAATGCCATTGTCAAGGACGGCAGGGTCACCTCCATGGTCAAAGGAATTGAAGTTTCCTTTGATGCTAAAGAACTGGGTGTTATTCTGAACATACCAGCTGAGGGCTATGAGGACTACACAAGGAAAAAATGGCCTTGTCTAGATGGGATGGCCTCAGCAATCAACATCACCAGATTCTTCAGTGATAATTGTGAGCACGTGATTTTTTACCTATCGTATAATCCTACAAATCTCACTAAATTAATTAGTTTTACGGATTTTTATTGAATTTTTAATATTTGCAAATTTATTTTTTACATTATATATCCATAATCCGTCATTTAAATACATAAATAATTTAAAATGGCATGATTAAGCACATAACTTTAGTTAACATCTAAATAAATATAATTATTTGATATAAAGTCGATTAATGTTTAATTTCTTGATTTAATTAGCTCTCTTAACAAAATTGTGAAGTTTGTCCTTTAATTGATTAGGAGTAATTAAAACCATATGACTCATGAATAATTAATTGGTTAAAACTAGTCTACAATTAATTATTAAATGTTTAGTCTTAATTTAATTAATTAATTGAGTTTACATTCTAAAAATGGGTTAAAAGTCGGACCTGGGCTAGATCTGCCCAGGCCCAAAACTCACCTCTCCCAACACTCAAACGACCCAGGCCCAAATGAACCAAACCCGACCAGACCTCAAACCCTCCAAAACGACCCCATTTTATTAACTCAAAAGATCTCAGACGTTCATCTTCCCAGATCCAATGGCTGAGAACTGATCTTCATTTACTATATAAGTGTCCTAAACTACCCCCACCTCCCCTCTCATTTGCAAAGTATTACACCCCTCCCCCTTAGAGACACCCCCCGTCTGTCTCTCTCTAGTTTCTCTAAGGTCCACCGGAACCACCGTCCCCCTACCACTCCTCCGCCTTGCTCTGCCAGCCAAAAATCGCCTCCGACGACGGAGCTCAACCAAACTTTACCAAAACTTCACCCTATAACCTGTTCTTAAACCCCAATCACCTTCCGTCCTTAGTTTTCTCAAACAAACACCCGATCTTGACTTATTTCTGATCTGAAATTCATAGAACCCTAACACCGTGTTAAATTCCACTTCTTAAAGGCTCTGTGACTTAGACTCGCATGATTCGATGGCTCGTAACAATATCCATCGATTCATGCTAGTCGAAGTCACTGTTGAGTCCACTGGAGTCCGGCCAAACTCCGGCAAGTCGCCAGAATTCAACCAAAAAAACCTGGAGACCACTACGGGTACTCTGTGACTTCCTCTCTACTTCTTTTCTTTTATTATTTGGTTACTTCATGTCTTAAAACTAGGGTCTAGTTTAAGATTAATGAAAAAACCCTATATGCTTTATTCTTGTGCCCGTTTTACACTACGATTCTCTGTAAATCACTGATTAATAAGTTGTTAGGTCCGTTTATTTTGATTATTGAAACTCATTGAAGAATTGTTAGTTTAATTGATTCCTTGTTCACTGATTTATTTCTATAAGTGTCATTGTCCCCTGTTTTGATTAATTGCCTCCTTGAGTACTTGGTAGTATTAGTAATTAGATCAACCATGATTTCGTTAATTAATTTAGGATTCTTGACATCTTTAGAGAAATCAATATGATTTTCCTTATTTATTTCTCTGTTTTCTTTATCTGTCATGTTAGATAATTAGTTAGGATTTAATCACTAATTAACATGATTACTTAAGCTAACTACTTATTAATTAGTATCTAAATGAGTTTAATTAGTTTAATTTGACCCTATTGTCATTTGTTGCTATTTTGGTCCCTATTAAACTACTTTTAATAGTTGAAAAGATTTAAAAGGGGGTTGAATAGATAATAAAAGAACTTAAGGGGTTGAAACTAATTTGAAAAATCATAAATCTGTTAGGAAACTTCTAGAATAGGCCAGCTGTAGGGAAATCTGTTACAAAAGATGCTCTTATCCTTTAAATTCAGGGATCAGTACATGGGGAAAAAAGCAGGGCCCTTCCCTATAAATAGAGACACTCACTCACAGAAAAAGGGGATACAAAACGAAAATACTGATTTCTTTAGCTGCTTTTGCATTCTGGTTATCTTTTTTGACAGAAACATCTGAAATCAAAAAGAAATCAAAGTACCCTTTTATTCAAAAAAATGGAAATTTCCAAAGAAAAAAAAATCAGTGAACAGATCTGATTTCTTTCAAGATTTCTTCAAAGTTTTTCTGGTGAATTTCTCAGTTTTGGTTGTGTTGATTTTGGTTCTGGTTTTCTGAAAACTCATCTGGTTTATTTGTGGGAGCTGGGGTTTAGTTTGGAGGTTGTTGTTGTTGCTGTTTGGTGTTTCTTTCTTCTAGCTGACCTTTTCTTGGCCTGGCCTTTATTTGGTCAGGATCTCTCTATTTTTCCTTCTCTAAAGGTATGTAACTTCTTCATCAATGAATGAATCCTCTTAAACTTTGAATTTTCTGCTATATAACTTGTTGATTCTCTTTGTTGCTTGAGCTCTTCTTTTAGCTATTTATGTATGCAATCTTTGTCTTAGAAAAATGTTGTGTCTTATACTGTTGTACGGATGTATCTCGTTTGGATTTCTTTGACTGCATGGGCATAAGATTTGAAAAATGTATGGCTTGTTTGAGTTTGTTGAAGTATTCTGCAATACCAAACGATGGTTTCCCGTTGTTCAGCATAACTGAAGCTGAATCTGACCTTCATTATGGTCAAATTCAGTTCATAAAATGCATAAAACATGTTTATCTTTCCTTCTTGAGAATCTATGGTTACTTATTGAAATTTGGTTGTCCATTTATGTGATTATAACAGTAGAAACTTATCTTAAATACTTTTGTGATTAAGTCTATGTAAATGAAGTTATAGTAGATTCATTAAATAAGCATTAAAGGGTAGTGAATCTGACCCCTTAATGGTCAAATTTACCCCATAAAGTGCTTAAATATTGGTCTGGATGATTTAGACCTTACATGATTGGACGTCACTATGAGGACAACATTTAAAGGGTTGAATCTGATCTCTATAATGATCAGATTCAGTCTTTGGAAATGCACATGAATTATGTCCGGTAGTTTGGGACTAAAGGCTGAAGAATACAGATCCTAAAGCATGAAGGTTGCTGGCTCGCACAGGAGCAGCAGCTAATTGGGTTCCTTTTATTTTCCTATTATTATTAAAACCTGTATTTTTTAATTTAAGAACAATGTAATAGCGTATTTATAGTCATTTGTATACATTGTTTGTTGTAATAAGGACTGGACTATATTGAAATTTACATCAGTTGTACTTCCTGGAATATTTATCATAACAGTCATGAGATCTAGAATTTCAGACCCATTAATTGTGTTAAATAATCTTTCTGATGATTAAATAGCGTGAGGGGTATTAATTTTTTCTCCTAAAAATATCAAATGTTCTTAATTCAATAGGTCTTGTTAGTTTCTTTTTTTTATTTTTCTTTTAAAGCTGTTCTGCCGCGGAAAACAAGGATAAAAATTCTCTGTTAGATCCCTGAGCAATGTGTAATTATCCATGAATGATGTATAGGTCAAATTTAAAAAAATATCTGATGCATGTAACTATGTATCTACAATTCTAGTATGCCTCACTTATTACTATACAAATGATTGTTCAGTTATTCAACTGTGAATCATGTCTAAGCAACCCACTTAGGATGGCCTAATGTGATCAAAATCGGGCTAGACTAGGCCATAGCCCATATCTCCTGACACGATTTAGAAAGGGACTTTAGACAACAAATCCCGAAAGCCTTTTGGATAGAGACTACCATGAATTTAGAAGGATAAATTAATTGTCAAAGTATACGTTTTACGTAACTTTGAATGAAATAACTAAACTATATCATTTTTTCTCAAATTGTATATACGCTTACGTAACACAAATCAATATTAAAAGGAACACTCGTAGATGACTTTTAGGAACGAATTTCCTTAAATTTATTTGAATTGCATACACGCCTGCGTGACGTGATTTCGATTGCTTTTGGCAACAAAACTAACATACGCGCTTGCGCACTTTATTTATCTTATTAAATGAGTTCGGTATCGAGAATTTTGTACACGTCCGCGTAACATGATTTTAGACACACTTTAAACTCTACGAGTTTGCGCATACGTGACCCATCTCAAAAGAACTCTTTGAATACAAAAGAAGAATAAAATCGGTAAAGAAGATAAAAATGCACGTAGGTACAAAAGCAGTAATTAAACAATTTAGTCCAAGTTTAATCATTAAGCGACCGTGCTAGAACCACGGAACTCGGAAATGCCTAACACCTTCTCCCGGGTTAACAGAATTCCTTACCAGGATTTCTGGTTCGCAGACAATTTAAACAGAGTCAAAATCTTCCTCGATTTGGGATTTTTAATAAACAAATGATTCCCGGAACACCGTAAAAAATCCGGGTGGCGACTCTGAGAATAAAATAAATCCCAAAAATCGAATAATGTCACTTAAAGTGGAAAAAATCCCTTGTTACCCTTACCGGGGTGAAAAAAGAAGGTGTGACAATAATGAGAAGGAGATTGAACCCAGGCCGGTCTACAAGAGTGAAATGAAGCTAGAGCACAAGCTATTCTTTGAGTTCGTCATCAAGTTCCTACTGCCCAGACAAGAAAGAAGGCACATTGCAAATTATATGGATCTGACCTTGATGGAGTGCTTGTACAGGGGAAAGCAAATCAATTGGTCGGCTTTCATCATCCAACTCTTGGACAGAGTTGTGAATGGAACCAAAGCACACGCAATTTTTGAGTTTGTTTAAGTATTCTGCAATACCAAACGATGGTTTCCCGTTGTTCAGCATAACTGGAGCTGAATCTGACCTCCATTATGGTCAGATTCAGTTCATAAAACATGTTTATCTTTCCTTCTTGGAAATCTGTGGTTACTTATTGAAATTTGGTTGTCCATTTATGTGATTATAACAGTAGAAACTTATCTTAAATGCTTTTGTGATTAAGTCTATGTAAATGAAGTTATAGTAGATTCATTAAATAAGCATTAAAGGGTAGTGAATCTGACCCCTTAATGGTCAAATTTACCCCATAAAGTGCTTAAATATTGGTCTGGATGATTTAGACCTTACATGATTGGACGTCACTATGAGGACAACATTTAAAGGGTTGAATCTGATCTCTATAATGATCAGATTCAGTCTTTGGAAATGCACATGAATTTTGTCCGGTAGTTTGGGACTAAAGGCTGAAGAATACAGATCCTAAAGCATGAAGGTTGCTGGATCGCACAGGAGCAGCAGCTAATTGGGTTCCTTTTATTTTCCTATTATTACTAAAACCTGTATTTTTTAATTTAAGAACAATGTAATAGCGTATTTATAGTCATTTGTATACATTGTTTGTTGTAATAAGGACTGGACTATATTGGAATTTACATCAGTTGTACTTCCTGGAATATTTATCATAACAGTCATGGGATCTAGAATTTCAGACCCATTAATTGTGTTAAATAATCTTTCTGATGATTAAATAGCGTGAGGGGTTTTAATTTTTTCTCCTAAAAATATTAAGTGTTCTTAATTCAATAGGTCTTGTTAGTTTCTTTTTTTTATTTTTCTTTTAAAGTTGTTCTGCCGCGGAAAACAAGGATAAAAATTCTCTGTTAGATCCCTGAGCAATGTGTAATTATCCATGAATGATGTATAGGTCAAATAGTAAAAAAATATCTGATGCATGTAACTTTGTATCTACAATTCAAGTATGCCTCACCTATTACTATACAAATGCTTGTTCAGCTATTCAACTGTGAATCATGTCTAAGTAACCCACTTAGGATGGCCTAATGTGATCAAAATCGGGCTAGACTAGGCCATAGCCCATATCTCCTGACACGATTAGGAAGTGACTTTAGACAACAAATCCCGAAAGCCTTTTGGATAGAGACTACCATGAATTTAGAAGGATAAAATAATTGTCAAAGTATACGTTTTACGTAACTTTGAATGAAATAACTAAAATATATCATTTTTTTCTCAAATTGTGTATACGTTTACGTAACACAAATCAATATTAAAAGGAACACTCGTAGAGACTTTTAGGAACGGATTTCCTTGAAGTTATTTGAATTGCATACACGCCTGCGTGACGTGATTTTGGTTTCTTTTGGCAACAAAACAAACTTACGCGCTTGCGCACTTTATTTATCTTATTAAATGAGTTCAGTATCGAGAATTGTGTACACGTACGCGTGACATGATTTTAGAAACATTTTAAACTCTACGGGTTTGCGTATATGTGACCTATCTCAAAAGAACTCTTTGAATACAAAAGAAGAATAAAATCGGTTAAGAAGATAAAAACGCACGTAGGTACAAAAGCAGTAATTAAACAATTTAGGCCAAGTTTAATTATTAAGCGACCGTGCTAGAACCACGGAACTCAGAAATGTCTAACACCTTCTCCCTGGTAAACAGAATTCCTTACCCGAATTTCTGGTTCGCAGACAATTTAAACAGAGTCAAAATCTTCCTCGATTTGGGATTTTTAATAAATAAATGGTGTCCCGGAACACCGTAAAAAATCCGGGTGACGACTCTGAGAATAAATTGAATCCCAAAAATCGAATAATGTCACTTAAAGTGGAAAAACTCCCTTGTTACCCTTACCGGGGTGAAAAAAGGAGGTGTGACAGCTCTGGCGACTCCGCTGGGGAAACGAACCCAGAATCTCTGGTTCAGAGTTCAAGAATTCAAGCTTGTTAATGTGATTTTACTTGGCTTTATTAATTGTGATATTACTGTATTTTGTGCCTAATGTGCTAATTATCATTTATTTACTGCTTTGATATTATTTGAACTGTATTTAAATTGTCTTCTTACGCCTCCCTTCTGAGTCTTCTAAAAATTGGTGCACACGCTCGCGTGGCCCGCCTTTCTGTTAGATGTCATACCAAGTAAGAAATACGGGGATGGACTAGCCACTAGGCCGGATAGCCTTTCGTGCTACCGGTACGTCGTTCCCACCCCGACTCGAGTTGTCCGCTCGGGTAGCCAAGGTCTAGAACAAAAACCCCAGGTTTAACCCTAGAATGAGTAAACCTCATGCTGGATCCCTAGTAGGAACGATTATCTGCATCACGTGCATTTTTGACTTAGGGGACTTAACACATGGGTTGGGTCCGTCTAGGACAGGTGTACCCAGAACAAAAAAAGACCATCCTGATGCATCCTATTTGATTACGTGCATTATTTGTCTCGGTTTGTTTGTTGACCGGCTAAATAAAGAAAGAAAATAACAGAAAAACCAAGAGTGAGGTAAGATAGAATTTTTCCGACTTTGGAAAACCTGATATTTGAAAAATACTCGGAACTCTGTCAAATTTTTCCGAAAAAATAAGGAATCAAATAATTGAAAATGGGGAGATATAGAGTTTCAAAATAGTTGCAAATGAGCCAAAGTGAGAAGAAAATTTCAAAATAAGTCAAAAGCATTTTTCTTTAGTTATGTCAAAACTGATCGAACTACGTGGGTCTGATTCTCACCGGGTGGGAGATACGTAGGCAAACCCCATCGGTGCCGACCCCCCATTTTTCAAAAATAAACAAAAAATGTCTGTCCGTCAAAATAAAACCGACCAAGTTTCAGTTGAAGTCTTGCACCGCTCTTGCCGAAATAAGCCTTAGAACATTTTACATTGTCGAAGGGCTCTTTTCGTTAAAGAACGATTTCGTATGTCACCTTTTAAGTGCCAGGTTTGGCCTCAAAACTTTTCTCAAAGTAATAAGGGGCCATTCTTTGCAAAATTACCACTTTGGTCAAATTTGCACAAATAAGCCACTTTAGGAGAGTTTGTCTTTTAAAAATTAAAATTGGGTCTTTTGTGTCAAAATCAGAGGTAATCCTAACCCTGTTTGCTCAAAGGTGCAAGATAAACACACTCCAAACTCCACAGCTGAACACCATAGAAGAGGCTCCCATACAACTACAGATGTGGTGGCATGATTTAGATAAAGATGGCAAAGAATGGGTCACCAAACAGTTGGGATCTCTCGTGGATCTTATGAAAATCAAACCCTGAAACGACTTGATTAAAGCTTTGGTAACCTTTTGGGATCCGGCCCATAACGTGTTCCGATTTTCAGATTTTGAGCTCACCCAACCTTAGAAGAGGTCGCCGGACATGCGGGTTTTGGTCGAGACTTAAGGAATCAACAAATTATATTTCCAAGACCTATGTCAGTACGCCGTTTCTTTGAGGTCCTTTCCGTTAGCCGGCAACTCAAAAAAGGCCGAGTGTCTGATGGATGTTGTTCATTCTTCTTCCTATATTCCAGATACGATTTCTCATATGGATTTGAAATACATGAAAAAGGCTTGACTAACAAACAGGATAAGGATACTTGGATAATCCATCGCCGGTTTGCCTTCATCGTAGCATTTCTGGGTGTTATGGTCTTTCCTAATGTTGAAGGGTCTATTGATGTTCGGGTGGCCAAAATCTCCCAGGTCTTAACCGAAAAGAAAGATCATACTCTGGATCCACTCATATTATCTGACATTTTTCGGGCTTTGACTGAATGCAAGTCGGGAAAAACATTTTTCGAAGGTTGCAACATCATTCTCCAGATGTGGTTGGTTGAACATCTTCATCACCATCCAAAGTTCATGAGTTATGGTACCGATAAAGCCAATTTCATCGAGGGTTATGAAGAGAGAGTGAGGGATTACCCTTTTCCAGAAGGAGTCAAGGCTTGGGTTGATCATCTAAGGTCTTTACGAGCAAACCAAATGGAATGGACTTTGGGATGGCTCCCACTCAAAGAAGTCATACTTATGTCCGCTGTCAGGAATCATCTACTATTGATGGGTCTTAGAAGTATCCAACCATATGCACCCCCAAAGAGTTCTGAGACAATTGGGTCGTTATCAAGTGATACCCGAAGAGGAGGATTTGAGCATCCAAGTTATTGAGCTACACCCCGAGGCCCCCTTACCTGAAGCCTTAATTCAACAAAGTTGGAATGGGTGTCGATACTTGAAAGAAGATACCTAGGTGCCAATCTTGCTAGAGGGGAAGTGGATCCAGGATATGCGACATGGTTTGAGAAAGGAAGTTGCATTGTTGAAGAACCAGAACCCGAGCCGGAAAGGCCTTCTAAGAAGCCTCATGTGCACGCATTTGATGATAAAATTCAAGAAAGGCTAGCTTGGGGCAAAAAGGAAAGAGAATATCAAGCCAATATCCATGCATTGAAAGAGAAATTAAGAAATATGGAGTTTGATAATCAGTTGCAAGCACAGGTAGTCGAGGGTGAAAAATGACAAATGACCCGAGAAAATGAGGCACTTCGTTCCTAAATCCGGAGTCTGAAAATAGCCCTCAAGACGCCTGTAAAGAGTGAAAGGGATGAAAAGATCATTAACAATCTGAGGCTGAAGGTTCGCGAATATACCTTCGATCTGAGAAGAGCCGAAAAAAGACATGATAGAGGCCCAAAGGGAGCTAGAAAAAGGAACAGAAGAACAGGCTCGTCAATTAAGGCAAAAATATGGTAAAGAAATGACCATATTGAAAGAAAAGTTGTTTGCTATGGGCAACGAAATGGTCCGGCAGACCAAAGAGTTCAGAGCAGAAAGGGAGCATTGGTGTACTGAGATTGGCCAGTTAAAGGGAAAAATGCAAGAGTTGCAAAAGCAGAATGATGCAAATACCTGAGTGTTAGAAGCCCGATCACATCAAGTAGGACGCTTACTTCGGGAGAAGGGGATCATACGGCACAGAATTACAGAAATAGTTGACTACGTGGTGCAAATATGCCACGAGTTCGAGGGTATGACCACTTCCATGTTCTTTGCCACCATGATGACTTTCGTCCATCAATTAATGGACGAATTGGATCGACTTCGGGAGGATATTGCACAAAGTCCTGCCAATGCACCACCAGCCCCGAGAAGACAACCCGAGGCTCTCCTTTACTATTGATGTTACTTTCATTGCTTTCTGAAAATTTTAATTTGTCTTGTTTCAAGTCTAGAGTCTGTATTTTCTTTCATATTTATTTAGTATTTCCCAAAAAGTCGCTTGTAATGAAAAAAGAATTACCTTTAATGGTGAAATGAAATCACTTTTTATTTGTCTATTCCGTGAACTACGTGATGATCTGATTCATGTGGCGTCATGATACGTAGGCAATCCACATAAGATTCGATCACAATCCTAAAAATAATAAAAAGAAAGAAAAGAGAGATAATATTAAGTGGGGATGAAACACACAGTCGTTGCAAACATTTTTAGAACAACGATAACTGCTTAGGTGCATCTCATCCCAACATGTGATTCCTATGTGTTATCTCCCACTAACCCAGTTTGATGTCTTCTCTCTAAAGAGGTTACTATTCTTAACGGTGGTTGGTTTGCGGTGGTATTCTGGTAACACATCCATATTTCACTAGATCTAAAGGAAGTGTAGCAATGACGTCAGAAAGTCACCCGTCCAGTATTTAGCCAACAGATGGCCCCACCTCGATTATCCCCCAAGAAGAATCAGCAATAGCCGAAGAAAATAGAAGGCTGAGATGTCGTATGCTCGAGATGTGGGACGCTTGGTCCAACGGGAGAGAGCCACCTAACTCCATCCCTGGTTTTCCTGAGTTAATTCCCAGAGCTGAAGGGGCCACCAAAGTGCCTATTTCAAAGCCAAACCCATTTATTCCATTTGGGTTCCCGACCATGGTCTCAAACTAT
>ML434382.1:0-43041 GCA_005239525.1 Nicotiana knightiana | reverse complement strand
AGTTTAATTACTTATTTCTTCTCATGTCGAATTATGTAGAAAATTATATTCGTATTTCATCATTTATAATATAAGAATTATTCCTAGCTAGATTTAGCTTGGAAAATATCCCAAGCCCAACCAAATATAGGACAGGACATTTATCAAATTAGCTACCAAATTAGCTATAGACAAAAATCCTACTAGTAATCTAGCTAGCACGTTTTCAAGTTTAGCTAGGGATATTCCTAGCTATGTTATGATGAAATCAAACGATCACCAAGCAAAATTTTCTTGGAATTTAGCTAGCCTAATCGTAGCAAATATTAGCATGGAGTATGTCCCTAGCGAATAGCCTAGCTACGCTTCAACAAAGTCAACATTGACCAAACAAAGTTTGCTTGGAATTTAGCCACCACTTGTCCTAGCTAATGATTGCGAGGGATTTGTGCCAAGAAAATATCCTTAGCTATATTAGCAACGGATAACATAATTTTCTAGCTAAAATTTAGCTAAGAGCATATTAGCTACGGAAATTAATTAAGGTCAATTCCCTAGCTAAATCGAAGTTAGCTAGGAACCTTGGTAGGTTAGCTAGGATTTTGGTTTCTAGCTAATGACCAGTTCTCTTGTAGTGTTGGGCTGCCAGCTTGAAGGATTTGGAGTAATATATCTTCCCTATTACAAATTGGGCAGTAGGGATTGCTGTGATTTTTCTATGGAAGAGGAATGCTTTGGTTGGTAATTTCTCTCGAGCTAACAGCCATAAGAAGTATTTTATTTTTACTAATGTTGTTAGTTTCCAAATCAAATAGTGAGGGAATTTTGTCATCCAGTGGTGGTATTGGTGCAGGATGTAGTGGTAAGCGGAGGAGGTGGAGAATTTACCATCATTTGTATAGTTCCAGTAGGGGGGTATCGTCTCCTTGATGATTTGTAAAAATGGGGGTGTTATTGATCAAAGACATAATTTGTGGAGGTAATATGAAGGAGAGACTATAGATGCCCCATACTGCGTTTGAAATGAGGGAAGCTACAGATTTATTTAGTTCGTGTCTTGGAATGGGGCCTTGGATGAGGTGACAGAGTGACAAATTATTTGCTATCCATTGATCAGTCCAAAGACTTATGTTATTTCCATTTGTCATGTTCCAGCTTTTGCCTGAACGGCAATATTTAATAGTTTTAGTCATACCTTTTCATATGTAGGAGGCATTTGTAGGAGGCATTTGAATGGGGCTTTATTGGTAGTCTGATGTTTTAGGTTCGTTAAGCGTGATTGGGAATCCTAAGTATTTGCCAAAGTTGGTGGCAGTGGGGATGTTTAGAGTTCTGGATAAGGATTAACTAAGTGTTGAATTTACATTAGTTGAGAAAAATAATTTTGATTTGTGATAGTTGATACGTTGTCCAGATTTGTACTTAATTGATGGAATATTTCAATTATGGTATGTCACGCTCCGAACATGGGGAGGCGTGGCTGGCACCCGGTGCTGCATTGGCCCGAGTGAATCACTTTGTAACTCATTTATTTTTTTGTGACTATCATTGACCAACATGGCCAGAACTCATAATAGTACAACTTGTAAGTGGGCAACACTGTATCAATAAACTATCGTTCATAAAACATGAATACATATGGGCCGTTAAGGCCTCTGACATACTGTACAAACTCAACATTTGTCTACAAAGCCTCTAAGATTTACTGACATCAAATGGGACAGGGTAACGGCCTACCCATAAGTCTGTAGTAAAACTCTGACACGATGACTCATAGCCTTGGTTGCACTCCGAATAAGTTGGAGTCTTATCGATCCTTCACTATGCCAATCTCGTCTACTATGAGGGCTCGTCAAACTGATTATCTATACCTACAGACATGCATGTAGCGTCCCCAACAAAAGGACGTCACTACAAATAATGTACTGAGTATGTAAGGCAGAACTGAAATGTAATAATAAGTCAATATTAATTAAAGACACATATAATCAACTTGTAAATCTGGAAAGATTTGTAAATTATGAAATATTTATAATGTTATGCATATGCGTACAAATGTCAGGTAATGCATAGGTCTGTACGTATATAACATCATTAAGCCTCCGAGGGCATCCCATCATATCATCTCAGCCACTGTGGGCAAATCATCAATGTATACCAGCTGATCAGGTGGTGGTGCGTATATAACGCCATAATCTTTTCCATATCCCATATACATATATATATACATACATATATACGTGTATATAACGCCGTCTGAGTCATGGTGTAATGATCCGGCCAGTCGTTTTGAGCTATAGCACGTCGTTCAGCAGTTTGAGACCGTGAGCAGCTTCGTTTCAGGTATTATGACCCGAGGGCGTGGTCGGAATTGAATTTCAGAAAGTTTAGAATTTATTTGGAAAGAAAATTTTCATTTCAGAAGCCTTAAGTTGGAGAAATCAACTAAGATTGAAATTTTGAGTAAATGACCTCTGAATCAGGATTTGAAGGTTCCTGTAGGTTCGTATGATGATTTTGGACTTGGGTGTATGTACGGATTGGGTTTTGGATAACCCGAGATCGTATCGGCATATATTATGGAAGCTAGCATTTTAGAAGAATTTCATAAATTTGGTCTTGAAGTGCATTTCAGTGTTGTTGATGTCCATTTGAGATTCCGAGTTTGAGAATAGTTTCGTATGGTGATTCTGGAGTTGGGAGCGCGATCGGAAGTGAATTTGGATGTCCGTAGATCATTTTGAAGCCATTTGGCTAAAGATAGAAATTTGAAGGTTTTTGAGAAATCCGACCGAAAGTGGAAGTTTTGATATCGATGTCGGAATGCGATTCCGGAAGTTGGAGCAGGTCCGTAATGTTGAATATGAATTGTGCGCAAAATTTGAGGTCAATCGGACGTGATTTAATAGGTTTCGACATCATATGTAGAAGTTGGAAATTTCTAAGTTCATAAAGTTGGGATTTGAGTGCGATTTGTGGTTTCGATGTTGTTTGATGTGATTTGAGGCCTCGAGCAAGTCTGCATTATGTTTTGGAATAGGTTGGTATGATTGGACGGGGTCTCGGGGGCCTCGAGTGGATTCCAGATGGTTAACGGATCAATATTTGAAGTTGAAGAAGGCTGGAATTGCTGTCATCTAGTCTGATCCACACCTGCGAGGATTTGGCCGTAGGGGCAGAGCCGCAGGTGAGAGAGTGGGCAGGCTTGGCTGGGATCGTAGGTGCAATGGAATTTCCGCACCTGCGAAGCCGCAGGTGCAGACAATGGGGCGCATGTGCGATTTTGGGCTGGAGTTGAAGAAGCCGCAGGTACCGGAGATTGGTCACACATGCGGGAGCGCAGGTGCAGATGTAGGACCGTAGGTGCGAAGTCGTCCTGGGCAGAATATTTTAAAACAAGGACTTGGGTTCATTTGTCTTCATTTCTTCATGGGCTTAGGCGATTTTGGGAGGCTTCAAAGAGAGGATTCCTTCATGCAATGTCAAGGTAAGTAACTCATTCATGTCTCTAAGTTAAATACAAGATTATATGCATGGATTAGACATGGAAATTGGTAGGAATTTGGGAAATATTGAAGAAACCTAGAAAATGGAAAGTTGGATTTTTAGCCACGAATTGAGCATGAATATTTGAGTAAATTGTATATTTGAGTTAGTAAGGCTATGGGTAGAATATATCTTCGAGAAATTTCGGATTTCGGGCACGTGGGCCCGAGGGAATTTTAGTCATTTCACTAAGCGAGGTTGGGAAATTATATAATTTTGAATTGTTGTAAATATTAGAGTATAATTTCATTGGGTTGTCGTTGTTTGGATAGTTTTGGGGCGTTGTGCGTCCGTTTGGGGTCATCGGAAGGGCTTGGAGGCCGGTTATGGAATCTCGGAGTGAGGTAAGTCTCCTTTCTAACTTTGTGAGGGGGAATTGTCCCCCTTGGTGAATTAATTAAGTACATGCTATTATCTTCGGGGGTTACGTACGTACGAGGTGACGGGAGTCCGTGTGTAGCTACTATTATGCCTTGTCCGGGTAGTCTAGGACCCACTAGCATGCCTTGTGTGTTGTACTTTGTAATTCTGCCTGTAATTTTAAACTGCTAATATAGTCAAAATCGTAATTGAATATCTAAAAGAAGACTAGGGTTCATCTTGTTAATCATCTAGAAAGAGAATTGATTCCTCTCTGGATATTTGTGTACCTGGTAGGGTTGTATTAGGGATATCATTAAACTTGACAAATGAGTTTCAAAACAAAGATTTAAAAGCTATATTTCATCTTTCTTTAAGAAGAATTTTACCACTTTCCTGAGAAAAAAACGCTTTCTTGATAAAACACGGATTTATTATGTGGATATGTGTAACTTTGGGTGCCTGAGTCGCATGTATGATTCGCGAGCAGGATGACCCTGTATTTGTGTGTATTCGTATGAGCACCTGAGTCGCGAGTATGATTCGCGAGCAGGCTAGCCTTATTATTTTTAACCGCGTCGCATGATTGATTCGCGAGCGGGGAAAGTAGATGCATCTATGGTTCGGGCCGTTCGACCCGCGACAGTGCACAATTTACATTTATGTTGGTTTGGTTCGTCGACCCTCGGCATTGCTTGCGCATGATATTTGTTGCGTAGTTGTTATGATTTTTGCCTGATTACTGGCATGAAATATTAAGTTTTCAATTTAAATGACAGAGATTTAAAGTTATTAAAAAGATTATGAAAGAAGTTGTTCCTCCCGTCGATTAATTATTATTTGATTAAATCACCATGTTGATTAATTGTTATTAATATGACGAAGATATAAAGTGTTAAACGTGAACGAAGTCGAAAATGTTTATTCCGATTTTTAATGAATTGCCTATGATAATCATGCTTGGTGTCACACTTAAATACTCTAAATTGACCATTAGAAGTGTCTAATTTGACCTCTCGTCACTACCTCTCTGAGGTTAGGCGGGCGACTTACTGAGTACACGTTATTTTTGTACTCATGCTGCACTTGCTGTGCATTTTATTGCACAGGTACTCTCATAGCAATGTGGAGGATTCAGAGACTTAGGCGAACTGCATCATCCGGAGGTGATCCGCAGTTAACAAAGTCTCCCTCGCATTGTATTGATTTTCATTTTTAAATTTCCTTGTCCAATTTATATCTCAGACAGGCTTGTAATGATTGTATAAATTCTTAGAAATTGCTCATGTACTTGTGACACCAGGTTCTGGGGTATGTTGGGATATGGTTGCTAAATTGTAATATTTATATCACTATTTTATTCGATGGATTTTATTTAGTTAATGATGTTTTAGACGTCAATACCACACAAGAAGATAGGTTAATTTGTGTGGTATCCAATTTTTCGAGTGTTGTCTCTCTAGAAGAACCTGGTTCTTCTTGGTGTTCCAACTTCTACTGTTGCGGAATAATAAAAGCAGTAAAGTAAAAACACAGAGATTTTTACGTGGAAAACACCTGGCTCAAAAGGTAAAAAAACCACGACCTACTCCTCAGTAGGATTCGCTCAAACTCTTCACTAAAATTCTGAGCCAAACGGACTTACAAAATAAACTCTTTTCTACTCCTAGGACTAACTCTAATCCCTTCGTAATAACTAGCCTTTAGCTAATTTCTACAAGCTTCAAGTTAACTTTAACTTGAACAATGTGTACCTATTACAATTGCTTCTATGAAAGCTGAAAAGATACAATATTAAATCGCCTACTACAACCAACTAGACTCAATGACAAACAGATGGAACTGGTTCTTCTAGCTGGTCTGTAGCCTTTGTATCGCACAGTAATTCTGCTTGCAAAATCTCTGGGAATTTTGCTTTCAATTCTTGATAACTTTTTTCTTTTTTGCGTTGGTGATTCAAGCAAGAATACTTCAATTATTTATAGAGTTAGTTGTTGAGTTTGTCATTCAGTTCTGGTACAAATCTTCATGGGAGAAAGAGTTCGTATTAAACTCAACTTCCTTCCTTCGTTACTATCCTTGCTGAATTCAACTTCTGTTCTCTTATCAATTTGCAACCTTTTCGCATTAGGAGACACTTTCTTTGTTCATTGATACTTCACAATTGCATTCATCTCCTATGCATATACGGTTCATGTGCCAACGAGTCAGGTCAAGTATGTGTGCTCTGATGGACCTGGTTTAACTGGTCAGACATTTATCAATCTTTAAAACTATGCAGTGACTTGGGTCAACAAATTCCCCCTTTTTGATGATGACAAACTCTGTCTTTCTCCCTGTATACACTTCAAACACTTCGTATGTTTTTTAAGCATTTATTATAGAGAAACCAGGTTCATTATTACGTTATAAATATCACTTGAAATATAAAAGCACATGTCTTCCCCCTTTTGGCATCATCAAAAAGTTTGCAAAATGATAAACTTACCAAAGTTTTTAACTATTACTCATGGCCATTGAGGCAACTGAAGGTGCAAACATGATTAATCATCATAAGAAACCAATAAATGTAAGCTATCTAAGAAACTGAGACAAGTCAATAACAAAAACAACAAAATTCATTGATTAGTACACAAGTGAAGCACCATACAAAAAAAAACTAAAACAGTCATAACCATGAGCAAGACAAAATAAAAACAACAGAAACACGTCCCGAACTGGGCACTGAAAGGAGGGTTTAGGTAGCTCTGGACAACTTAAGGATAGGAAGGTGCATAGGAGGTTGTGGTCTTGGTTTGTAGAAGAGAAAGCATCTAGTTAAGAACACCCTCGTTCTTTTCCTTCTCTTTTGCTAATTCAGCCCTGAGAGCATCCCGCTCAGCTTCAACCTCAATCAAACGAGTTTCAATTGAAGGATCTCCATATCCTTGATCTCGCTTTCCTGCACCAGAGTTCTGACTTTGCTATTGACAGGCTGCTTCCTAGATGAACCAGGTTCATCTGCAGGAACAATGACTGTATAATCACAAGTCAGCAAAGTATCCTTCCCAAAATAGTCCTTCGCAGTAGCCATCTCAGCCTTTTTCACAGGAACATCAAAGTGAGCAAGCACAACTTTCAGAATAAAGCCATATGGGATTGCATGTGCTTTTGTTCCATTCACAACTCTGTCCAAGAGTTGGATAATGAAAGTTGTCCAGTTGATCTGCTTTCCCCTATACAAATACTCCATCAAGGTCAGATCCATATAGTTGGCTATATGCCTTCGTTCTTGTCTTGGCATCAAGAACTTGATGACAAACTCGAAGAACAACTTGTTCTCTGGCTTCATTTCACTTTTGTAGACTGGCCTGGGTTGAATTTCACTCTCATTGTCACTGAAGAATCTGGTAATGTTGATTGCTGAGGCTATCTCATCCAAACTAGGCCATCTTTGCCTAGTGTAATCTTCGTAGCCCTCAGCAGGAATGTGCAGAATTTCTCCCAGCTCTTTAGCATCAAAAGAGACTTGAATTTCTTTGACTGTGGTAGTGACCCTGCCGTCCTTGACCATTGCATTACCCATGAACTCCACCAGTTCAGCTCTAGCCAACCTTCCTTCCATGTGAAGGACCATGTTCTTCCACCCCTGAACATCCAGTGTGTCCAGCAGGTGTAGCATCCCAAGTTCCTCGAGATACTTCAACAACTTTCCCTTCAGAATTGTTCTTTTTCCAAACAAGGTGATTCTATCAGTCACCTCACCAACTTCCCCATCATCTTCTCCACTCCACTCTTTATCATCATCTTTCTCAATGACCTTCACTTTACTTGCCTTGGACCTGGTCCTTTTAACAGTTCTTGTAGGTGTGGCAGACACTGTAGCTAACTTATTTGAAGAATCCTTAGCCCTTTTTGATTTTGGTGCCTCAACAACAACAGGAGCAATCTGCTCCTCATGATGGACCAGGTCCACCGTATCCTCTTCAACCGCAACAATCTCCACAGGCTCTCCTACTTTAGCCTTTCCTTTTGCAGCTTTCTTTTTCTTGCTCTCTATCAGATCCCTCTCAAACATTTCTTCTTCCTCTCTCACAGCACTATGTGTAGAACGCACCTTAGGAACATGAGCATCAGCAGCTACAAAAGCTTTCCTCTTCTTAGAAGGAACTGGGTTAGTAGCCTTCTTGGACTTGTGAGTCCTCCTTTTCTTGGGGTTATAGGTTTCCCCCAGTTTCCTTAGCATGTCAGCCAACGTCTCGTCCCCAGATGAAACAGGTTCGTCTGCTCCTTTCTTCAAGCTTGCTAAACCTTCTGCTGCTTCCTCGACTACACTTCCCCCTAACTCTATGACATCTTCTCCAACCTTCTTAGGAATGGGGCCACAGATAGCCAATGCGGTACCATCCTCCCCAAATCCCTCTCTCTCAAGAAATTTACCTTTTCCTAATTTTCTTTGCCTACTCGGCACTTCAACATCAACTACCGACCCAACCAGAACAAACCTGTTCTCAGCAATACAACGGGCAGAATTTTTATTCAAGTGGGACTCTAATAGTTGTAGGAGTGTCATTGATTAGACATATAAGAGTTCCTTACCTCTAGGCTAATTGAGTACCGATGGGAATTCTTGGAACGGGTTCATTTAGGGATTAGTACAAAGAATTTGAAATGAACCAAATATAGATAGAATCCTGCTCATGTGTGACTGTAATTAATTCAATAATTGTATGGAGACGAGCACGTACCTTGTCAGTCAGATGAACCAGCAGAGATGAACCAGGTTCATCGTGTTAAAGTCCTTAATTTGCCTCAATTTACAAAGATAGAGAAACATCATTAGCAACCAGGGAATCATATTAATACATGGCAAGAGAGTATGACAGTAAAGTCATGATGCTGAGCAATGATTACTGTGGTTGATTATCTATGTTAGTGTTTCTAGCCAAAATAATTTTTTTTCATTTTTTTTAAAATTTCAATCAGGTGATTTTAATCATCCCTAATTCAAGCCCGTTTCTCTCAAAATGCTGCCTACTCAGTGCTTTAGTAAAGATATCTGCAATTTGTTGATCAGTAGCACAAAATTCAATTGAGATCATTCCTTTTTCATAGTTATCCCTCAGGAAATGGTGCCTAACATCTGTGTGCTTAGTTCTCTTATGATGAACCAGGTTCTTCTTCATACTAATGGCACTAGTGTTATCACAGAAAATAGTAATGCATACCACATCTATACAAAATTCCATGAGTTGTTGCTTCATCCATAGCAACTGAGCACAGCAAGAGGCTGCAGCTACATATTCAGCCTCAGCAGTAGACAAAGCTACTGAATTCTGTTTCTTAGTGGCCCAAGACACAAGGCAGGAGCCCAAAAAGTGATTCATGCCTGCAATACTTTTCCTGTCAACCAGGAAACCTGGATAATCAACATCAACATATCCTACCAGGTCGAAATTACTACCTTTAGGATACCAAAGGCACAAATCAGTGGTGCCTTTCAAATATCTCAAAATTCTCTTCACTGCAGTGAGGTGGGACTCCTTTGGATTTGCCTGAAACCTAGTACGTAGTCCCACGCTGAACACAATATCAAGTATGCTGGCAGTGACATATAATAGATACCCAATTATCCCTCTGTATAGCTTCTGATCAATGGATGAACCAGGTTCATCCCCATCCAATTATTGTAGTTGTGTCTATGGGAGTGTCTATTTCCTTTGGGTCTTCCATTTTAAACTTCTTGAGCAATTCTTTCACATACTTTTGTTAGTGGATCATTGTTCCATTTGAGTTTTTCTTGATTTGCAAGCCTAAGAAGAATTTTAGCTCACCCATCATACTCATCTCAAACTCACTCCCCATAAGCATAGCAAATTCCTTGCTCAATTTTTCAAAAGTCGCCCCAAATATAATATCATCCATATATATTTGCACAACCAGGAGATCCTTACCTTTTTCCTTTAAGAACAAGGTACTGCCAATTTTGCCTCGTTTGTACCCATGTTCTAGCAGGAATTTTGATAATTGTTCGTACCATGCTCTTGGTGCTTGTTTGAGACCATATTGAGCCTTGTTGAGTTTGTATACGTGGTCAGGTGACTCCTTGCTTTCAAAACCTGGATGTTGCTTGACAAATACATCTTCCTTTAGATAGCCATTGAGAAAGGCACTCTTAACATCCATCTGATGAAGAGTGAATTCCATGTGTACAGCAAATGCTATAAGAAGTCTGATTTCCTCCAGTCTTGCCACATGGGCAAATGTCTCGTCATAGTCAATTCCCTCTTCTTGACTATACCCTTGAACAACTAGTCTTGCCTTATTTCTTGTAACAGTTCCATCCTCATCAAGCTTATTCCTGAAGACCCACTTGGTGCCAATCACTGATCTGTCTATTGGCCTGGGTACCAAGTGCCGTACTTGACTTCTTTCAAACTGACTCAGCACTTCTTGCATGGCATTTACCCAATCAGTATCTTGAAGGGCTTCCCCAATGTTCTTTGGTTCGATCATGGATAGAAAGGCATGAAACACACACAAATTTTTCAAGGATGATCTTGTTTTGATTCCGTATGTCAAATCTGTTATGATGTTCTCAAGAGGGTGAGAATTATGATATCTGTGTGGTTTGAGTACCAGATGTTCATTCCTAGACAATTCCATGGTGTCTTGTTGTTGTGGAGAAGGATCAGGGCCAGGTTGCATATGCTGAATTCCCCCTGTCATGTTGCTTGGGCTAGTTGAACCTAGTCCATCACCTGTTCCACCTTCCATGTTTGCTTCAATGTCATCACTGCTTCTCACCAGTCCAAGCTCCTCGTCTTCTTGTTCCTGTCTCTCAGAAAGAGTGTTAGTTTCATCAAAGACAACATGCACACTTTTTTCTACACACAGTTCTTTTATTGTATATTTTATAAGCTTTGCTATGTGATGAATATACCAAGAACACTCCCTCATCACTTCTGGGGTCAAATTTTCCTAGGGAATATTTGCCATTGTTATGCACAAAACACTTGCATCCAAAAGCCCTAAGGTGGGATATGTTGGGCTTTCTCCCTTTAAGTAATTCATAGGGAGTTTTCTCTACTAGAGGTCTGGTCATGCATCTATTGATTATGTGACAAGCCGTGTTTATTGCTTTAGCCCAGAAGCTGTGAGATAGTTTGCTAGATAGAAGCATGGTTCTTGCCATGTCTTCAAGAGTTCTGTTTTTCCTTTCAACAACCCAATTTTGCTGTAGGGTTCTAGGAGCAGAAAAGTTATGATTGACACCATGTTCATCACAGAACTTAGCAAACTTAGCATTCTCAAATTCAGTACCATGGTCAGATCTTATTGATGCTAGTTGATGTCCAAATTGATTTTGAGTTTTCTTAACAAATGAGGTAAACATATCAAATGCTTCATCCTTAGATGCCACGAATAAGGTCCAAGTGAACCTTGAATAATCATCAACTAGCACCATCACATATCTCTTACCACCTCTGCTCAGAATTCTCATAGGACCACACAGATCCATATGAACCAGTTCCAACGTCCTGGTGTACTGACTATTTTCTTACTTTTGAAAGAAGACCTTACCTGTTTCCCTCTGGCACATGCCTCACAAACTTTGTCTTCCTTGAACTTAATATTAGGAAGCCCTACCACTAAGTCTTTAGAGACTAGTTGTTTAGCTGATTTAGACTTGTGTGACCAAGTCTTTTGTGCCACAGGAGTGGATCACTGTACAACACACTTAGGTAAGTAAGTTCATTTTTAGACAGTGTGGAAAAGTCTATGACATAGATGTTATTCATTCTTTTTCCCTGCAAAACAATATTGTCAGTAAGCAGGTTAATCACAAAACATTTTGTGGAAGTAAAGGCAACCAGGTTACCTCTGTCACACAGTTGTGATGCACTGATCAGGATATATTTCAAGCCATCTATCAAATACACATGTTCAATGGATCACGTGTCATCCTTACCTACCTTACCAACCCCAATAATTTCACCTTTCTTTCCGTTTCCAAAGGAGACATTTCCTCCTTTGAGACTTTCAAGTGAAAGGAATTGTTCCATGTTCCCAGTCATATGCTTTGAGCAGCCACTATCCAAATACCAAATTTGGCTGCCTCCTCTCACTTGAACCTACAAAAGAATCAGGGGTTAGTTTTAAGAACCCAAACTAGTTTGGGTCCTTTTCTATGAGAGAATGGATGAATCAAGCTTTTTCTAGCCCAATTTGGTAGCCAATTTTTCTTTTTAACAAAACTCTCATTTCTTCGACTGCTCTACTCTTTTGTAATACACTCAATTTTGTAGTGGCCAGTCTTACCACAATGGGTGTAAATTTTATTCTCAGGGAGAGTGAGATACTTGCTTTTGGGATCCCACTTGGGCAATTGACTTCCAAAGACAACCCCTCTTCGGTTTCTACTATGATTCTCTTGAAGCCATATCAGGGCATTAGAGGATTTTTTCCATTTACAGGTTCGGTCTAATTCATGTTTGACTTTGCCAAGTTCTTCTTTAAGAGTTCTTATCTGTTCATCCTTGGCATACATCTTATCTTTTAGTTTTCCCACATTTTCTTCTAACATGATATGAGAATGATCAACAACCTTTTTACTGGATCCTAGCTTTAGCTTTAAGTTTTCAGATTTTAGTTCTAGAATCTCAGTTTCAAGTGGATTAACCTGGTTCAACAAGACAGTGTTTTTCTTTTCAGATTCACTAAGTCTGATTTCTAGGTTCATGCATTTTTCTTTTAGAATTTCACATTGTGTAGAGAGTTGATCTTTCTCTTTGGTTGTTTCCTCAGAATCATCTATAAAATCAAGTAGCAACTCAGAGAGATTTTCCTTAGATAGGAACTTTATTTTGTTCTTAAGATGGGAGATACTTACCTCTGGTTCTTCATGTGATCCCTCATCAGATTCTCCAATTGCCATGAGCGCCTAATCTTCAGTCTCCCCATCTTCTGATTCCTTATCTGAACATTCCCCCCAAGCAGCAACCATAGCCTTTATTGTTGTTTTCTTGGGTTGAACCAGTTCCTTCTTCCTATTCCTTCTTTCATATCTCTCATTTTTCCATTCTACTTCCCACCGATAACAGTTTTTGATGAGATGGTCAGTCTTACCACATTTGTAGCATCCCTCGTTGGTTGGCCTTTTTGGAGCTTTTGCTTTGTTGTAGTTTCCTCCTCTAGAGATGCCCTTCTTCCTCATGAGAAAGTTTCTGAATTCTTTGGTAATCATGGCCATCTCATCTTCCTCCAGATCTGCTCCCTCAGTGATTCTTAGTGCTAGACTCCTCTCCTTCTTTGGACCATCCATCTTCATTGTATGCCTTCTAAGTTCATAGGCAGTGATGTTTCCAATCAGCTCATCCGATCTCAGGGTTCCCATATTTTTGGATTCCTGGATAGCAGTGATGTTGCTTTCCCATNAAGAATGACTCTTCCAAGAGACTTCAGTTCATTAGTCAAGGTTGTGAACCTTGTGTACATCTCTTGGATAGTCTCTCCTTCTTTCATAGTGAAGTTTTCATACTGAGAGTATAGTAGAGTACCTCTTAACCTTTTTACCTGAGGTGTTCCTTCATGGGCTACTTGTAAGGTATCCCAGATCTCTTTGAAACTGGTGCAGCTTTGGATTCTGCTGTACTCGTCTGGACCTAGTCCACAAACTAGCCACTTTTTGGCCTTTGCATTCTTCTCCTATTTCTTCAGATCCTCAGCAGTGCAGTCAGCTCTAGTCTTTGGTACTTCTACACCTTTAGAAATATTCTTCATGGTGGCTAGAGGACCATCAATGACTATGTTCTATAGTTCATAGTCTTCTCCAATCAGGTGATCCTTCATCCTGTTCTTCCACCAAGAGTAATACTGGCCACTGAAGACTGGTGGCCTTGTAGTTGATTGACCCTCCCAGTTTCCAGGTGGTGCACTTATCTTAATCTTCTCCAAGGTGTTAGCCTTTCAAGGATAACCTGTTCTGATAGCAATTGATGTTTTAGACGTCAATACCACACAAGAAGATAGGTTAATTTGTGTGGTATCCAATTTTTCGAGTGCTGTCCCTCTAGAAGAAACTGGTTCTTCTTGGTGTTCCAACTTCTACTGTTGCGGAATAATAAAAGCAGTAGAATAAAAACACAGAGATTTTTACATGGAAAACACCTGGCTCAAAGGTGAAAAAACCACGACCTACTCCTCAGTAGGATTTGCTCAAACTCTTCACTAAAACTCTAAGCCAAACGGACTTACAAAATAAACTCTTTTATAATATTAGGACTAACTCTAATCCCTTCGTAGTAACTAGCCTCTAGTTAATTTCTACAAGCTTCAAATTAACTCTAACTTGAACAATGTGTACCTATTACAATTGCTTATATGAAAGCTGAAAAGATACAATATTAAATCACCTACTACAACCAGCTGGACTCAATGACACACATATGGAACTGGTTCTTCTAGTTGGACTATAGCCTTTGTATCACACAGTAATTCTGCTTGCAAATTCTCTGGGAATTTTGCTTTCAATTCTTGATAAATTTCTGCTTTTGTGTGTTGGTCACTCAAGCAAGAATACTTCAATTATTTATAGAGTCAGTAGTTCAGTTTGTCGTTCAGTTCTGGTACAACTCTTCCTGGAAGAAAGAGTTCGTATTAAACTCAACTTCCTTCCTTCGTTACTGTCCTTGCTGAATTCAACTTCTATTCTCTTATGAATTTGCAACCTTTTCACATTAGCAGACACTCTCTTTGTTCATTGATACTTCACAATCGCATTCATCTCCTATGCATATATGGTTCATGTGCCAACGCGTCAAGTCAAGTATGTGTGCTCTGATGGACCTGGTTCAAATGGTTAGACATTTGTCAATTTTCAAAACTATGCAGTGACTTGGGTCAACACTAGTCACCGTCATCTATGCATGCAAACGCCAACACGTAAGTTTAACTCAAATTTCCTATAACTCAGTTCTACAACACGATTTAGATTTCAAAGAAGGGTAATCAACTACTAAATTCCCTGTAGTCCCTTGCTTATATAATTTGTTGCACCACACATCTAAAAACAAGACCCTACTAGACACGACTTTTAGACTCCCTAGGACAGAACTTCTCTGATACCACTTTTGTCAAGCCCCGAGCCTGGGGGAGAGACCGGAACCCGGTGCCTCATCTATCCTTGCATACCAACTTGCGACTAAGGGACCCTGGACGTATAATGTCATATTTTTGCCAGGGTCCACATTGCAAGATAATTTGTGAAGAAAGATATAAAACTGAATGGAAACTAACACTGACTAAATGTCAATATAAAGTTGGGCTGGCAAGGACTTCATAACTACTACTGCTGACAAGACAACAAAATATATATATCGGGCATACAAGCCTAACATACTGCACTAACTGACAAGATATGTCTACAAGCCTCTACTGATGGATGTATTGTGTTCGGAATATGGCCCCGACCTTCCCATAGCCTATATACATATATACACAAGATGTACACAAAAATTCTAGACCCGGCAACTCCGAAGGATGTGCAGCTTACCAATAAAACTGAATTCGGGCAACACCTACTGAGAAGGTCTACCCATCTTTCTTTCCGAACCTGCACGCATGAAATGCAGTGTCTCTAAAAAAGGGACGTCAGTACGAAATAATATACCGAGTATGCAAGGCAATAAAATAACTGAAAGCTACAACTGAACTGATAATATAATAACTGAAAGTAACTGGGAGTCAAAGATGACCTGGAGGTATACTTACCTGCTGATACTAACCCAACTCTCTCAATGTAGTAAGTGAAATAAATGTCCGGCCTTATAAGGCTTGGAATATATATAACTGCTCTGTCGTAGTAGGTTCGCTCATAGGTGCTCGACCAGACTAGGCTCTGTATCTCGACCAACTGGGCTCGCTCATACGCGCTCGTCCATAGTAGGCTCGGTATATAACTTACCATCTGATCAGAGGTTGCCCAATAGGGGCCTGCCCATTGATTATAGCTCAATGGTGGTGAAAATAATGTAATATTGGATCATGCCAAAATGACAGAAAGGTTTAGCCTTAACATACCTGGAGTAGGGAAAAATCCGTGTGATATTCTTGAGAAGGATTACACCGTACTCCCTTAAAACTGCAAAATCTCTATTTGATTTATTGAAGATCCGTACCCTTCTACGTTAACTGCCGGTTGTCTTCTCCATTAGCTTCAGATTGCCCACATCTAGAGTTCTTTGTTATCCTCTTAATTGTTCAGAGATGTGTATCTTTGAATTTTTCATATTCAAAGATATGTAACCTTTTAGGATTTAATAATTCCTTATGTTGGAAGATAAGTATCTTTTGATTGTTAAAATATTGTAGCTTTTTCAAATTACGTGGCTTATCTTGGAATTGATTGCCACCTAATCTAATATTACTAAGAGTCATTTGTTTTTTTAGTGGCTTGCTTCCACGTGGGGGTGGGTTTTTAATCATATCCCAAACTCACTAGTTAATTAGGTAATATTCCGTTGCCCGGTAATTAACCAATTACCCACATAATTAAGAATTGTCTCAAATTACTTAAAATACTACTTATTTTTAATACCCCTTATAAGTCATACTATCATGGTCATATGGTACCTTGTATGGCACTAGTCCATAAATACGAGGTATTATAGCTTGGACCGTGTTTTATCCCAAATTGCCAAACTTCGACGAAACTTATTTTCTTCTATTTTCTTACCTTCTCTCCTTCACGAATTTACTCATCACGTGTTTGAAATAGCATAATGCTTATAATCTTAAGAAAATCTTATCTCCGCGTAAACGTCAATTAACTTATGACGAAACTTTAACGTACGAAGAACGCGAGATGTAACATAGGTGCTATGTCTAGGTGATTTACGCAGTAAAGGATAGTGAAATCTATTGGTGAAAAATCCCCAAAATTACTTATGTTTGTAACAATAGCATGAATAAACAATAAATAGTGTTTGAGAAGTTCAACATTAACAATTTAGGGCGAGTAATAGGCAGGATCTCTAACGATTAGCCCTTAGAGCCGAATTTATTGTCATACCTTAACCTTATAGGCATATTTTCTAGGTGAATAGTGGTAAACGGAATAATCAGAATCCTATAGGAATGATTTCTAGTGAATGTGCTGATGCGAATTGAAAGAAAAATCAGTGACACTTATTCCTATAGGCAGATTTTCTAGTAGCACGTAGCAGTAAGCATAATTGCAGCATTTTGAATTCATGCTTTCTAGAAGACAATGTGTGTGTGTGCTTCTCCTAATGACATGATTTCTATAGTGCACATAGTGATTGAATAGCATATAGAGAAAATAAATCACTGAGTCATATAGGCTTGTTGTCTACCCCTTTGTGCGCAAATATTAAGAATCTACCAACTCCCCATTTACTAGCACCCCAATTGTTTATTACAAATTTATTACATGCCCAATAATGAATAAGATTACAAATATTATACAAATAATGACAATAGGCTCACAGCAGGCCCAAAAGAAATACCTAGCACTGTTTAGGCCTTCGGCAATTCTCATGCAGCATACCAAGACTTCCAACAAGGAGCCATATTCATCAATATAACCCAGAATCCATAGAAGAGCCCAAAGACAAATCATATAACCATATTGCCAATCATTGAATCACTTAAACCAACCAGCTTAGATATATAGTAGATAATAGGAAGAAAGGGTTGAGTAGGGTAGTTCAAGTTTTAGGGAGTAACTAAAGACTCAAATTCTAGTGTGTCAGAGTTCACAAGGGTCTCAAATGGACCCTAAGTAGTGCTCACACTAGGGAGGTCAGTAGTAAGCGCCTTGGTAGCCTTGGCTTTCAGCCGGCTAAGAATGAGAGGTTCAAGATTGTATAGGTAACAAATGAGGGAGATTGGAAAATGGTTGAGGGACGAAAATTGAGGGACACACTTATAACTTAAAATAGACATAGCAAAGTTGAGCATACAAAGCATCTAATCAAACAGGTCACAGGACTTAGAAGAAAATTCAGTAGGGACTTAGAAGTAGGTTCAAGACTTAGTAAAATAACACATAGACAATCACATATTGAAAGAGTTAGGGGAAAAACAAGTTTGTAGGATAGACAAAGATTATCATAAACAGATGCATGATACTAAACAAGTTGAAACATGGCCGGGAATTATGCTAAGTATACATCCTAGTATTATTATCAAGAAATAAGACATTGTTGAGACATGATGGGGAACGCGCACTGTGATAAGCCAAGTACACACAGAAGGAACAGGGCATCTAGTGGATCAAAGACATACCGAGGGACATATTAGTAGAGAGACAAGATCATAGTCAATAGAAAAGGTCTCAACACAAATTAAAACACATTACATATGCAAGACTATCATTATAGAGATTCAGAGCATAGTGGAAAGAAAACTCATGTCAAATAGAAAGTGTAGGCATTCAGGCATTGACACAATATACTAATTAACTAAAGAAGGTCCGGTGGTATCAAGGATTCATCCTAATATCCTAAAACAACAATTTGAACATGGTAGGGAAAACAGGCCGAGATAATTGTTCTAAATCACAAGCAAGCACTAAAGGGGTATGGGATCGAGTGAGCATGTTGATTGACACAGTAGCAAAGAGACAAGTTATAATTAACAACGAAAGTCTTAACACAGGTTACTACAAATGTGAGGAATTCATTACAGAGATTCAGGAGAAAGCAAGTAAGCACATTCATGAACATTCAGGCGTCAATACACTAGGTAAACGAGATTAAGAAGGTTTAGATTACCCAAGTTAGACATAGATAATCTCAGAACTAGCAGCATTGGGAGTAGTTAAATGCTAAAGAGACTTAAAACGCGTGTAAAGTTAATAGAGTGGTGCATAAAAATAACCCAGAAACACATTAAGCCATGGATTTCAGAAGTAACAACACATGCAAATCAGAGACACATAGGGATGAAATTGCAAAAGTCAAGTAACTTACCAGTTAAACGAACAATTGTAAAGAGAAAAATTTCCATAAGAACCCAGAATCTCAGTGCGTCAAACTTCACAAGAAAAAGAACTCTGGGCAATGCTCGCACCAAGAGAATGTTCGAATAACAAAATCTCAGTGCCCTTGGTTTTCAACCGGCCAAAATGAAGTACAGAACAAGAGAATGAGGAAATCACAAAACAAAGCTCTAATTTTTAGTGAAAGTAAATCGACTCAAGTCTATCTCAAAGGGGAATGGGGAGGGGTTTATATATTGACATAAATTGAACAGCTAAATAAGGAAAACTGTAAAATCAAACATAAATAAGGAAGTAATAACATGCAGAATCAATAAGATCGGATTGGAAAAAAAAGTAAACCCTAGTTGACAGAAATCGAAGATTGGCCGAAAATCTTGGCTAATCGGACCCATATAGCTATGATCGTGATGTATATGGACTAAATACTGTCCAGATTCAAGCGTTTGAAGTGGAATGGCAGGATTCTGAGAGATAGTACTTTCCATGTTTAGGAAAGTACTAGGTGATACCATAGATTTTTAGAGAATAACAATATAACACACAAAAGGCAAGACAATCATGGAAAAAATCCATGGTTGAGATGCATTTGAGAAGGCGATTTTCTGTGGAGCGGAGAAGAGAGGATACAGAGGATTTAAAGGCAGCGGGTTAAGAGAAAATGATAGGGTTTGGGTGGGTTTGGTTAAATAAAAAAGGGGAGTGAACGATGGCCGTTGATCTTGAGAGATCAATGACTGGGATTCAAAAATGAAGAAGGCGGGTCATGAAAATGGGTACCGACCGGGTATTATGCAAGGGTCGCCTGGTTTGGTCTTGGGGTCTATTGGGCGAAGGATATTGGGCCAATTGGGTTCAAAAATTAGTTTAAAGCTAGGCTATTATTTAAATACATGAAAATAATTTATAAAAATGCTTGATAAATAAGTAAAAATATTGTTTATACACTGAAATACTTAAAATAATAACGTTGTATTATAAAAATGTAAAATACTATTTTTACACAAATAATATAAATATAGAGCATTTCTATACGAATATATGCTATTACTACAAAATTGCGTAAGCTTAAAAATATTAATGTAATTACATAAAATTAAGTAAAATATTTGAAACATGTATTATATGTGCAAATATAATAAATTTAAGTAGCTAAGTCATCATAAAATAATTTGAAGGAGTAATTAATAAATATTCAAGCAATTAAAATGCAAGAAAATCAATTTTAAAGTCCTAAAAATGTTGAAATATTGTAGAAAAATGCTTGTGTAGATTTTTAAACTAAATAATAATGCAAAATGATTCTTTTTAAAAGTATTTATATTATTTGAAAAAATATGAGGGCAAAATTGGGTATGAACAACTTCTCTTCTTTACCCAGGAATGACGAAAGAGTTGTCAGGGAAAGAAAATGATGACAAATTTTGGTCGAATTAAACGAGGGATGATGTGATTTGGAAAAAATGGGGGCCGAATCCTAGTTCCTGAGTTTCCTACATATCACTGATGTTACGAAAATAAGGCCGTATGTAATTATGGATCCAACGGCGAACGAAATCGATGGAGTTGTTATAGCAATGGTCGCATGTTTCGAAAAAGGTTCTTTTGGGTAGGACATTATCAGATGAATTTATGCGAAATCATGAATGTGAATCTGAAACGTTATGGATGTATCATAGAGCGAGTATTTGAACGGTCATTGAGTGAAAGGCGAGTAATTGATGGTTGTCGGTTACGTTGAAACAATTGCAGGATGTGAAGATTATGAATGGAAACCGGAGCAAAGATTGCTCCCATTTGAATAATGGTTACTTCCTGGATTACCTGCAAAACTTAAAATACGATGAATGCAAGTATATATGAATTGTTGCGAGAATTTAAACATGATGAAAATTCCCTTTGGACCATGAAGATTGTCTTTGGACGGTAAGGATGATGTCCTTAGACCATGACGTCATGGGCCATGAATCGTGTGATAAGGGATTCGGTGACCATGAAATGATATCCTCGGGCCATGTGGATGGTGCCTCTGGACTATGATGCCTTTGGACAAAATGGAGATGTTTGAGCCCATGAAATGCAAAGATGTGATGCTTGGTTATATGCAAAATGAGACAAGCCAAGGCTTAGTCTTGTGTAAGATGAGGGAAGTGCTTAGCCCCAAGTGAATAGAGGATCGTGCCAAGTCTTAGATAGCGTAATGGAGATAGTATTTGATCTTGAGGAAAAGTCAGTGCTTAGCCTTATGCAATTAGGGAGGCAATGCTAAGCCTCATGCAAAGGGGGAGACAATGCTTAGTCTTATGCAGGGAAAGGCGATGCTTAGCCTTAAGCAAGAAGGGAGACAGTGCTTAGCCTCATGAAAATAGGAGACAATACTTAGTCTCATGTAGGAAAAGGGAGTGCTTAGCCTTCTGCAAGAAGGGAGGCGGTTCTTAGCCTCATAGGAGACAATGCTTAGTCTCATGCAGGGAAAGGCAATGCTTAGCCTTATGCAAGAAGGGAGGAAGTTCTTAGCCTCATGCAAAGAGGAGACAGTGCTTAGTCTCATGCAGGGGAATGCAGTGCTTAGCCTTATGCAAGAAGGAAGGAAGTTCTAAACCTCATTTAATTGGGGACAATGATTAGTATCATGCAGGGAAAGTCATTGCTTAGCCTTATGTCTACTGAAGACGCTCGAACTGACGGCGATGCTCCTCACTTAATGTGTTAGGGAGAAACTTCTCCAGAAAGAGCTGAGATAAATGGTCCCAAGTAAGAGAAGGCGAACCCATTTGTCTAGTCAATAAATAATCTCTCCACCATTTCTTGGTGGAACCAGTCAACTGAAATACAGCAAAATAGACCCCATTGGTCTCCATTATACCCACATTTCGAAGAATCTCATAATCGCTGTCAAGATACTCCTGGAGATCCTCTAAGGTAGCACCACTGAAGTGAATTGGGTAGAGCTTGGTGAACTTGTCCAATCTCCATAAGGCCTCAGAAGACATAGATGGCCCCTCACCGGCCGGTGTCCCAATAACCGGTTGAACTGCTCTAACTGGCTAAGCTGCTGGAGTCTGATACTCGGGAGCCATCTGCTACGGAGTGTGAGTAGGAGGAGTATGTTCTCCTTCTCCAGTGTGAGAGACGGATGGTGCCGTAGGAAATGTCAGTCTGGGCCACACTCTCCATAAGGCCCACCAAACGGATCGAATCATCCTGAAGCACTGGGGTGGCAATGAACCCCTCCGGAACCTGAGCTGGCCCGGTAGGAATAGTCTGGGCTGGAGCCAACTCCTCAAACTCAACCCGAGGCTCCACTGATTTGGCTGGTGTTGGGGCTCTGGGCTGCACCCTGCCCCTACCTCGGCCTCTGGCACGGCCTCGACCTCAACCTATGCCCCTCGTAGGAGCTGCCACTGGAGGCTCTGGATGCTGCTCAGCTGAAGAAGCGGTATGTGTTCTTGACATCTGCGAGAGAACAAGAGTAGAGGAGTCCAATCAATATTGAGAAAATAAAGCCGCACGACAAATAAGAATCGAAGTGAATTTTGTTCCTAAACTTCATAGCCTTTGGGAGATAAGTACAAACGTCTCTGTATCGACCCCCCAGACTCTACTAAGCTCGATCGTGAATTATGAGACCTAGGCAACCTAGTGCTCTGATACCAACTTGTCATGACTCGGCATTCCCACCATCGGGACCGTGATAATGCCTAACATTCCACTTGCTAGGAAAGCCACGTTAGAGTATTATTAAATAAATTCTAATACAATTCAATATTTAACAGTAAATAAGCTATAAAGAGTGCGGAATTTTATAACCAACTTCATCATTTATCACTACTCGGATATTGTGCCACAATTCTCGAGCATTCTAGAATTTAGTACAAGTACAACTCTGAAATATGTACAACTGTTTGAATGAAAGAAACAATAAAACAGAAAAGATAGACGGCAGATCTACCTTGAGTCTCTGGATAGCGGGTCCAATAGCTAAACTCTTGATCAACCAGAGCCGGTACCAAAATTTGCACAGAAAGTGCATAGTGCAATATCAGTACGACTGACCCCATGTATTGGTAATTGTGGAGCCTAACCTCGATGAAGTAGTGATGAGGCTAAGACAAGACACCTACAATCAAACCTGTAAAATTAACAATGTATATACAGATAATAGTAAAGAACTAAACAGGTAATACTGGGAGGGGGAAACATGCTGAGAGGGAACGACGAGGTAAATTATTATAGCAAAAAGATAACTTGAACAATAAATACACTATGAACCAACAAGAACCAATGAACACAACAAAGGAAAAATGCACGGTATTACCCTTCGTGCTCTTAGTCTCATCCTCACCACGAATTTAACAGAAACGACACAGCATCACCCTTCGTGCATTAACTCTCATAACATGGCACAACATCACCCTTTGTGAATTACACTCACAATATGGCACGGAATAACCCTTCGTGCATTAACACTCTCAACCTCACATAAAGTCAATATCATCGGCATGACGTCACCCTTCGTGCATTAACTCTCTCCATCACCAAAACAATGAACGATGACAATAGGGAGATAGAAAACCACAAGAACAAGTATTACTTCAACATTTGGTTCCACAATACCAACCTCAACTTGTATCAATACCAAAGTCCGTAAACAATATAAGATGATCAACATCACGATTAACTAGTCTAAACAAGGATATTATGACCAAGGAAAGCAACAATTACAAGAATAAGACCACTTGCTTGCTATGACCCGACAATAACGCATAGGTACTCGTCACCTCACCTATACATGGTACCCAACATCAAAACACGTAGCAAATAGACAAATAAGTCCTAATCCCTCCAGCCAATGTTAACCATGACACTTAGCTCGCTCCAACGGCCAAACTCAAAGCTCAACCATGACTTTTCCCTTTAAACAAGACTCGAAACTAATAGAATCTACCAAATTACCAACCAATCAATTCAAAGAAAGCCTTAGGAACTACCCACGATCGTAAAGAATTCAATTTAGGCCATTTTTTAAAATGTCAACATCCGGGCCCACTTTGTCAAAACCTGAAATTCGGACCAAAACCCGATTACCCATTTACCCCCGAGCCCGATTATGCAATTTGTTTTGGAATCCGACCTCAATTTGAGGTCTAAAACCCCAATTTACCAAATCCTTAGCTTCTACAAAAAAATCCCCAATTACACCATGGAAACTTTAGATTTTTAAGTTGAATCTTAGGAAAACGTAGTTTAGAATCACTTACCAATGATTTGGGGAAGAAGAAGGCTTGGAAAAATCACCTCAAAGGTTTTAGGTTTTGAAAATTTGAGAAATAAACCAAAAATCCCGTCTAAATCCTATATCATCAGTTGCAGATGTCGCAAATGCGACCAAGGCTTCGCATATGAAAAGGAATCATCGCATATGCAAAGTCCTTCACACTTCTGCATTTTTCGCAAATGCAAACTTTGGATGACCACAAATGCGTCACAATCGTCGCAAACGTGAAGACTACCTTCCCCAGAACAAGTTCACAAATGCGAAAGGAAATTCACAATTGTGAAACATGTGTGGCCCAGCTTCTCTTTGCATTCGCGATAAGAAGCTCGCAAATGCGAAACTCTCATATGTCGCAATTGCGATGCATGATCTCGCAAATGCGAGATCAGAGGCCTGCAACCAGAACTGAAGCGAACCAACAAATTCTCTAAGTCCAAATTCACTCTGTAGCCTATTTGAAACTCACTCCAGCCCTCGGATTCTAAACCAAAGTGCACACTAGTCTAAAACATCATACAAACTTGCTCGCGCGATCAAAACACTAAAATAACACCTAAAACTACGAATTGAACACCAAATCAAATGAGATTTTCAAAAAAGCTTTGAAATTTCTATTTTCACAACCGGACATCCGAATCGCGTCAAACCAACTCCGTTTCTCACCAAATTTCACAAATAAGTCATAAATATGGTATTGGACCTATGCCAGGTTCCGGAACTAAAATACGAACCCGTTATCCAAAAAGTCAATCTTTGGTCAAACATTTCCAATTCATTTAGCCTTTAACTATCGAATTTAGACAAAGTCCGATATCTCGGGCTAGGGACTTCCGATTTCGATTTCGGGCACACGCCCAAGTCCCAAATCACGATACTAACCCACCGGGACCAACAAAACATGAATCCGGGTCTGTCTGCCAAAAATGTTGATCGAAGTCAACTCAAATGAAGTTTTTAGGCAAAATATCTTATTTTTATCAATTTTCAACATAAAATCTTTTCGGAGTAACACTCGGACTGCGCATGCAAATCGAGAAAGGCTAAAACATTATTTTTAAGGCTTCGGATCACAGAATTAGGTTTCAAAACACGATATGACCTATCCGGTCATCATAACTTGTGCAAGTGCTCGAACATAGTTCATGCCAGCTAGTAAGTATAGGAAAGAAATGGACAACACGTAGAATCTTTTCTCACAACTTTCCACAAGATAAAGCTCACATAGGTAGTGTACCACTGCACAAACATCAACAACAAGAATGCCCCCAGGATATCACAAGTCATCATAAATCAATCCCTGACATAGCCCATCTTGTCTCGCCACATGTGCAATAATAAAGTAAATGCCCGCCTTGTCTCGCCACACGTGCATAATAATGTTCCCACCTTGTCTCGTTACATGCGCAACCCACATATATATATCTCGCCTTGTCACGCCGCATGTGAAAATATCAATAATAACGATAGCACGACAGAAACCTCGTACAACCCCATAACCACAACCGCATGGAAAAACCTCGTGCATCACCATAACAAAAATCGCACGACAGAAACCTCGTGCATCACCTCAACAAGTACAAAAACAAGAATGGCAATAATACAAGGGTACGAAAAATAAGTTAACTCAGAAATTCCAGAACTCAAAGAAATGGAGGAACTAATCCACAAAGAGTATCCACAATAGGGAATGATAGTCATAATAAGGACAATTCAACAAAAAAGGAAATACTATGTAACAACGGTCCACAACATATAGTTCGACAACGAGGGAGCTAATACAAGTCGAATAATTCCAAATAAGCAAGTCAACTAAATTATAGGATATCTAACTTCTTTTTAAGGTTGAGAAATAAGGAAAGTGATACAACAAATCCAATAAGGATAAGTAGCAGAAAGGTAAGCATACCCTCAATTAAGGGTGAACAACTACAGAAGAGATAATTATACTTCAAATAAATATAAGCACTTAATAAAGGATAACATGGCAATAGAAGAGATAACAATTTCAGTAAAGCACAGATAAATCAAATAAGCAACAAGAGTAAATCATGAAGTAATTAATTCTAATTAAAGTAGGTAGAGGTGAAACTTGTAATTAAGAAACATAATCATAACGAAAACAACTATATATTTAGTGAATACAAGGACCTTAGAACCCTAAAAAGCCAATTTTCCACAAATAAGTCCGAGCACATACTCGTCACCTCGCCTACAAGGAATACAATTAGCATAGAAGACTCAAATCCTAATCCCTCCGCATTTGCAATCAATAGGCCGCAAAATTGGCCATCGCATCTGCAATCAACACTCCGCAAAAGTGAAGCTCCCCCTCAGGCCTTAACATCGCAGAAGCGACAAAACACACGCAGAAGCGACTCCGCATCTGCGATCAAACTTCGGTAGATGCGATACACCAGAAGCAGACCTGAACACTAGCATAAAAATCATCTGAAGCTCGTCCGAAACACACGCGGGGCCACAGGGACCCCGTCCAAGCATAGCAACAAGTCCCATAACACAACACGAACCTATTCGAGGCCTCAAATCACATCAAATAACGTCAAAATTACGAATCGCACCAATAATCGAACTTATGAAATATCAAATTTTCCAACTTCTAAAATCGTGCTAAAACCTATCAAATCAACCCGTAATGACATTAAATTTTACAGGCAAGTACCAAATGACATAACTGTCACGACCCAAAACTAACCCTATCGTGATAGCACCTATCGTGGTACTAGGCGAGATGACACATTACAAAAAAGAATTGATATTTTCATTTCAAAGATAATGTCAAAGCTATTTAATAAAAAAACTTTCATAAAGAGATTCAAATCAAAACAAAAGTGCTGAAAAGAAAAGATCGACATCGGGGTGTCACTAGTCATGAGCAACTACTACAACTGTCTGTAAATATCAAGACTAACATAGTCTGGGATTAATCAAGTACAACTAAGGGAAGATAAAGAAGGAGGAAAGCAGGGCTGCGATCGCCAGACAGCTACTTTGATAACTCCGAGAATCTGCGTCAGGAATAATCAACAGCCTCTACCATATGTCCTAAAACGCTTGGATTTGCACACAAGGTGCAGGGAGTAATGTGAATACGCCAACTCAGTAAGTAACAACAGTAAATAAAGACCGAGAAGTAGTGACGAGCAATAGTGCAAGTAAAGTTCATATCACAAAAATTGAGTAAAATACGATATGCTTTTAAAACCAGAGTTTGATTCAAATCAGCTCGTTTAAATCCAGTTCCAGTAAAATCATTTAAAACATCTTTCAACAATTTTCAAGCAATGGCTCAATGCAAAGGTGAGCAAAATGATGAAATCATAAATAGCCCCTCGGGTAAACATCACTCATATACAGCCCCTCGGGCAAACCCCATAATCACTCGTATACAGCCCCTCGGGAAAACCTCACCATCACTCATGCCTCCCAATCACTCAACACTCACACTCAATAGATACCTACGCTCACTTGAGAGGGGGTAGGGGTGTACAGACTCCGGAGGGGCTCCTTCAGCCCAAGTTCTATATCAAGCCAATAATGGAATAAATCAATGAGGCCCTCGGCCTATATAAAACATGTTGCGGCGTGCAGCCCAGTCCCAAAATATCCTCACAAATCAAGCCCTCAGCCTCTCTCAGTCATAAACCTCTCCAGCTCCTCGGGCTCTCAGAAATCAAAGTATCAGCCAAACAACATTACATGATACATCAAAATAGAGTAATAAAGGCTTAGCTATGCAGTAAATATATATTGCATGACTGAGTATAGATTTTGAATCAAAACAATGAGGGGATAGCAAGAAAGGACCTCTAAGGGTCCAAACAACACTAGCATAAGGCCTAAACATGGCATCCGACCCAATTTAGAGAAATTCTTTCTAAAACACATAAGTATAAGATAGTTTCAACAAAATATGCAACGTTACAGTTGCTACAAGACGAACCAAGTCACAATCTCCAACGGTGCACGCCCACACGCCCGTCACCTAGCATGTGCGTTACCTCAAAATAGTCACATGACCCAAAATCTGGAGTTTCATACCCTCAGGACTAGATTTACAATCGTTACTTGCCTCAAACCGATCAAATCTCTACTCCGCGATGTTCTTTCCCCTTGATTCAGCCTCCAAATGCTACAGATCTATTCACAATCAGTACAATACCATCAATTTATGCTAAAGAAATGAATTCCACAAGAAAAACTATCAAATTTGACTCAAAACCCGAAATCGGCTCAAACTCGGCCCCCGAGCCCACGTCTCGATAATCCGACAAAAACTAAAAAACTAGAAAGCCCAATCACTCACAAATCCATACATACGAAATTCACCAAAATCCGACACCGTTTGGTCCCTCAGATCCTCACATCAAACTGTCAAAAATCCCAAGCCCTAACCCCTCGTTTTAACCCCTAATTTCCAATAATTACATGATTAAACAACGGGAAATCACCATAGTAGGAGTATTAGAGCTCAAGAAACTTAACTCATTGAAAAACCCTTGAATCTCCCTTCAAAATCACTCCAAAAGCTCCAAAAACCAACTTGAAAATGGTGGAATGACCAAAATTTGTGAATTGTTCTTTTTATACTTTCTGCCTAGGGCTTTCGCACCTGCGGCCAAATATCCGCTCCTACGGTCAAAACCTCGAACATGTGAGAACCACTTAAGTCCTCAATTTCTACACCTGTGCCCCAGGCTCTGCACCTACGGGCGCACACATGTGCGCCCTCGTTCCGAATCTGCGGGATTGGACAAATATATCCTATCCGCATCTTACGCGCCTGCGGACCCAACCCAGGTCCTCCACATCCGCATCTGCGACTCCTCCAAATGCATATGTAACCTCGCACCTGCGGCTGCCCATCCGCAGGCACGGAAAACACCAGGAGCTTCAGAAACCAGCAAATCGGCTATCTCCCAACACCAACAATTGATCCTTTAACCACCTGAAACACACCCGAGGCCCTCGGCACCTCAACCAATTAGCCAAACAAGTCATATATCAACATGAGAACTTAGTCGTACCTTCGAATCACTCAAACATACATCAAAACACCAAATTACACTCGAATTTAAGCCTAAGAAATTCTAAACTTCCAAATTCCGCAAACGACACCAAAACCTACCAAACCACGTCCGAATGACCTCAAATTTTACACACACGTCACAAACGACATTACGACCCTACTCCAGCTTTCGAAATTCCATTCCGATCTTGATATCAAATTTTCCACTACTGACCAAAATCGCCAAATTTTTGACTTTCGTCAAATCAAGCCTAATTCCACCATGGACCTCCAATTCACATTTCGGACGCGCTCCTAAGTCCAAAATCCCCTAACGGAGCTAACTGAATCATAAAAATCCAAATCCGAGATCATTTACTCATAAGTAAATATCTGGTTAACTTTTCCAACTTAAACTTCTAAATAGGAGACAAAGTATTTCATTCCACTCTGAAACCATTCTGGACCCGAACCAACCAACCCGGTACAATACAATACAGTTGAATAACACATACAGAAGGAGAAATGAGGGAAATGGGGCTATAACTCTCGAAGCGAGCGAGTGGGTTGTTACAATAACAGAGCTATTCGAACTCTCAAAATTGAATTCCGACTCCGATATCACTAAAGTAAATTATTGGTTGAACCTCTCCACCTTCCAAACATCAATTTTTATAACTTTCGCCGAAATGCTTCAAATCACCCTACGGACCTCCAAATCCAAATTCGGATGGATGCCTAAGTTCAAAATCACCATACGAATCTGTTGAAATCATTCAAAACTCATTTCAGAGCCATTTACACAAAAGTTAAATTCTGGTCAACTCTTACCGCTTAAGCTTCCAAAACTAAAATCCTTCTTCCGATTTGACTTTGTATCATCTGGTAACTAAACTCGAACATGCACGCAAGTCAATACACATAATAAGAAGTTTCTCAAGACCTTATGTTGGTGACCGGAACTTAAATTATCAAAATGACCGATCGGGTTGTCACAATCGGGTTGCATGCTGCAGCAGGCCTTATAGGATTTATTATTATTGTGGATCGCGTTGAGCCTTACTTTCTTTTGATTAGAGCTTGGGCAGGATCCGCCCCTCCAGAGTCTTATGTACCACCAGTGAGCGCAAACACAATGATATATATACACATGTGCTTTGGTGAGGGGCTTATGAGCCAGGCGCCCATATATTGCTGAGTGATTGTGTATGTGTGATAAAATGGGTATTTGAGACAGACAACTTGAGTATGTTGAGGGTGAGAGTACCTAAGGATATCACCGTGAAATCATTCATTTGACATGCATACTTGGAATGTAGGCATAGAGATTCCTTCTTATGCTAGATGGTATTGTGACATTTATGATTTGACATGTACATTTGATAAGCAGGCGATGTATATTCTTCATGCTAGACGATATATGGTGATTGATGACTTGACATGTATTTTGACACTTAGGCATAGAGATTTACTTTTCTCATGCTAATTGATAAATGAAAATTCTTATCGGGTGCTGTGAATTGGAATTTTGATAAACTCATGTTTAGTTGATTTTCAGTTGTAATGTCTGGACTTGACTGTTATACCTGGAAAACATGTCTTTTTTTTTCGTAACTGTGAACGAGATGAGAATAATATCTTTTGAGCTATTACCTTTACTGTCTGCACTATATTACTATGAGGTAATATTGGCTATTGATTTTGGACACTGACCTTCTACCGAGCTTGTTCGGCTTTCAACCTAAGGTTAGGTTTGTTACTTATTGAGTACATGGGGTTGGTTGTACTCATACTACACTTCTGCACCTTGCGTGCAAATTTTGGAGCTGATGTTGCTGTGTTTTGCTGGAGCTGGCATTAAAGATGTACCTCCGTTTCGGTTATAGTTGTGACTTGTTCTTGGTAGCTTTAGATTTATAAATATGTTTATGTATATTTCGAACATATGATGTATTTATTTTGTATTAGCTTTGTAAATTCTAAATTTTAGAAGCACATGACTCCTACTACCAATCTTGGATTTTGTATAGAAAGTGTAGTTATTTTATTTATTGATTCTTGTTATCCTATTTGAGTTGTATTGTCTATCATTTGTCTTACCTAGTGGATTGGGGATGCCATCACGACTAGCTAGTTTTTGGGTCGTGACAAAAAGTATGAGCAATGTTAAAGCTTTTTTTGTTTAATCATAGAAACTTACAAAAATATGCATTTACATTAATCAATAAATACCTGATACATTTTTTTAACATACTACTCTTATCACTAAATTAAATTAACATTTTATAGAAGTTAAGGGAAGTAATTTTTTTTTTTGAGCACACAGGAGATATATATATATTAAGGTTACGTAAAGTTTGTTACATCATGGCCTACTTTGGTGCCGCTTAGGACACACTGATTTCCTAAGCTTGCTAATCTATTGCAAGCATCCATAGACAAGTATTTTACAAAATCAAAATGATTGTCTTCATCATAAATTACAGAATTTGCAACAACATTGGGAGGGGATACAAAAATTTCTATTTTTCTTCCTTCCTGGAGACCTTCCCAACTTGGCCATGATGTGAGCCACCTTGTTTCCTTCCCTAAATGCATGCTGGAGGAGTTCACCTTCCCTTGGTGCATTAAAGACCTGCAAACATTGACAATATTTTTAAAGAGTTTATTACCATAATGTATAGTTTTTATTGCCTCCGCGCAATCCGTCTCTACTTCTAGTGAAAATAAATTCCACTCATATGTTGTTTTAAGGCCTTCCTTTATTGCCTTTAGTTCTGCCTCTAATGAGCCCGCCTATATGGACTTTGTGAATCCTACAATCCAGTGCCCCTTAGCATTACAGAATACCCCCCAAGACTACTTTGGTATTCTTGATGACTAGCATCAACATTCAATTTGTACCATCCTTTAGGAAGTTTTTGCCACTTGATTTGTATTTGAATCCTCTCAATGGGCATATGGTTGTTTTTCGTGAGAAGCTTGCATTCTACTACTTTATGAATTATAGTTTTTATGTTAGTAGAGTATCTCGAGTTGTTTTGATTATTAGCAATTCTGTTTGTCCAAATCTTCCATAGAGCAAAAGGGAGGAAATAATTCCAATTGAGGAGGTTGTGTCTCATAGAAAACCCCTGATTCTTTAATTGGATCAGCCAGTGCTCTTTTGTAGGGTCATATGAGGCTATCCCACCCATACTATCCCAAAAATATTTGTTTACTTTGCAGTCGAAAAATATGTGAATAATGGATTCCTCTTTTTTCATATCACATATTGGACATAGGGGGTCAATATTAATCCCAATCCAGGCTAGGTATTTCCTGCCAGGCAGCCTGTTATGGAGGCATTTCCATAAACTTTTTTTTATCTTACTTGGACAAGATAGAGACCAAATCCAATCATAGTCCGATTGAATTTCTAAATTTGCTTTGACTTTCTAAATTTGGTTCTATAAGGATAGCAAATTTTGGAAGTAAAAATTCCTTTGGATGAAAGAGACCATATAGGAATGTCATTTATGGGGCCCTTTGTTCGAATTTTGACCTTAAGGATATTTTGGCGAATGTTAGTGGGTATATCTACTGATAGTTTTGTGAGATCCCATTTATGATTAGAATAAATATCCCTAAATTTTAGGTTGTAACTTGTAGGCATGTAAGGGCCTTCAATTAAACTTCTCAGGCTTGAGGAGTTAGGGATCCATATTGCATCCCATATGTTTAGGTTAGGTCTTATGTGAGGTGACAAAGTGATTCCTTTGGGACATAATTTCCACCCTTTGATGATAGCTTTCCAAATAAAAGTTTGGCTCATTTTTGAACATCTCCATCCATATCTAGTAATGATCAGCCTTGCCCAAGAAGATGTGGCATGTGTAAGGAGTCTCCAAACTAGACTAGCTAAATTTATCATATTTTTAGCATTTGCACTATGGATGCCTAGTCCCCCTGACGAATTTGGTTGACAGACATTCGACCATTTAACTAGGTGCAATTTTTTCCTATTCTCATTGGTACCCCATATAATGTCCCCCTGAATTTTGTCAAATGGTTTTTATGGTCCTTTTCCGGAGTAGAGTGTATTGAATGTAATAGAATTTAGGCATGAGTGAGCTAGTGTGGTTCTCCCAGCTATATTAATAAACCTCATTTTCCAAAAAGCTAGTCTTGTCCTCATTTTGTCAATTATAAATTGGTAATCGGCCGGGCTTGGATTGTTATTTAATATTGGAAAACCTAAGTATGTGCCAAAACTCTCACTTCTCTTAATTCCTAGAGTGTGGATAATACTTTTCATGATGTTAGGGTTACAATTTTGGGAAAAAAGAATTTTAGACACTCTAATTCTAGGTCTGATTTAATGGCATGACATGATATGGTTTATGCTTTGCCCAGACAAGGAACAAAATAATTCTAGGTCTGATTTAATGGCATGACATGATTTCTCATTTGCCTTAGCCATTAGAGTCAAGTCATCAGCAAAAAATAGATGGGAGAAACTAGGGCTTTTTCTTCCTATGGTTATTGTATCCCACTTACAAATGTCAACCTAATTTTCAATATACCTAGAAAGCATTTTTAAGCAAAGGATGAAAATATAAGAAGATAATGGATCACCTTGTCTGATTCCTCTACTAGGTTCGGAAAGGTTGTAGTAGGACCGTTCACAAGAATTGAAATAGAGCTTGAAGAGATACAACTAAGAAGAAGCTTGGAGAGCTTTGGTGGAAAGTGAAAAAACCTAAGGATACGATAGACAAAAGACCATTCTATACGGTCAAAAGCCTTTTCCAAGTCTATTTTTAAAATAATATGCCCATGCTTGCCCTTGACTTTTTTAGATTAAAAATTAATTCTTGAATTATTATAGCATTGTCCAATGCTCTTCTATTATTTATGAAGCTAGCTTGGTAGGGGCTTATGATTTCATCTAGGAAAGGTTTTAGACGATTTACAAGAAGTTCAGTAATAAACTTGTAGATAGTATTGCAAATGCCAATAGGTCTAAAGTTTTAATGTTGTTAGCATTTGGCACTTTAGGAATCAAGCAAAGATATGTTTTATTGATTTCCTTAGGAATTTCTAGTTTACTGAAAATATTATGGCAACACTTTGTAACTGACTGACCTATGATGTCCCAGCATTTCTGATAGAAAAAAGGGTGAAGGCCATTTGGCCCTGAGGCTTTGAAAAGTTTAAATGAGAATATAGCCTTCTTGACCTCATTATCTAACAGGGGTTATCTAGGGAGCTTAGATCAATTTTGTAGTGGCTAGAAAATGTTAACCCTAAGTCCTTCCAATTAGTGCTTGTATGTGAAGTTGTAAAATTATTTCTATAGTTGTTTCAAACATGAGACATGATTAATTGGTGGTCATTGATCCAATTTTCCGCCTAATCCTTAAAATAAGTAATTTTATTTCTTCTTCTTCTTCTTCTTCTTCTTCTTCTTCTTCTTCTTCTTCTATTTGAGGTAGATATATGAAATTTTTTTATATTTGCGTCCCCATCATTTAACCACAATATACTAGACCTCAGTTTCCAATAGTCCTTTTCTATTCTAAGAATGTCATTGTAATCCTTTTTAAGAGTACATTCTAGGTTTTGTAGGAAAGTGCTACTAGTATAGTCCCTAGAATTTTTGATACCTTGGAGTCTTACAATTAGTTTCCTTTTTTTTCCATTATGTCTCCAAAAAGTTTTTATGCGAAAAGGTTGCACGTGTTTATGCCTAGTTTTAGGGATAAGCTCTTTTAAAATGGGATTGTAGTCCGAGTAGGTTTTAGGTAGGTGAATTATATAATAGTTTAGAAATAGATCACACCATTTTTCATATTTAACTTTAAAAATATTTTGTTGGTACCTTAGTTGCTAATAGGTGTATAATTATGTCTTATGAAGCATTTAAAAAAGTACGATGATCTATCATACGGCTGGATTGATTGAAAAACTTTTGCGTTGCCTATTATTAAAAACTAGTGTACTGTTCGTGCTTCACCTGATTAAGGGAAAAAAAAAATCAAAATAGGTTTATATAATAATGCCATAATTCTTTATAGAGGGAAATGAGATTTTTTACATGCATTCTATATAAAATTCTTTCATAAAAAGTTTCCAATGTTTCAAACGAAATATGATTAACCATTTGAATTAGTAAATGTAAACTTGAATAAGAAAAGAGAAAATAAAAAAAATAATGAAAGAGAAAAAAAATTATAATGTGAAAGTATGGGGGATGTAAATATTAGACGGTGTCCGCTTTCTTAATATTTGGTTTCTTAGTATGAGTTGTGGACACTTTTGTTTCAGAAAAGGTTGACAATTTTTATATTTTCCTCAAATAAAAATTATAGTAGAACTCTAAGATAAAGGGTACAAAGAATGAAATAGAAATAGCAAAGAATAAAAAATATAACGTCACAACTATGTTTACATATAGGATAATGCTAGTGCATTAAACAAATAGAAGAGGATATGAAGAAACAAATGCGTATGAACGATCTAATTACTTCTAAAATTGATTGTTGCGTTTTTATTTAGGGGTGTGAATGGCAAAGGGAAGAGGTACCTCTTGGATTGCATCTCTTCATCTCACTCTTTTATTGTCTATAAATTTTAGAGGCTTGGCCTCATTTTTTAGAAATAGAAAATCTGAAATAATATCCAATTTTCTACTTTGTTGCATTATTTTCTAAATAAACATAAGTGTCAAGTTTGATTTGCTCCGTTTGTTGAGTTCGCTGAAGTTCTGTGATTTGAAGTGCCGCTATCACATAATAGTTATTTCGTTCTATTCTAGGAGGAATTAATCCGTATACCTTGCACAACAGTGAGGGGATTAAATTCCTTAAGGACACACTGTGAATTTTGTGGGGTCGAAATTATTTTACGATTTGTTTATGAACTAACGTTTGTTTGCTTCTCTGATTTTCTGATTTTGAACACAGTAATACCAATAATCTTAAGGAATTTATTTTGATGGAAGTTCAGAAAGTTAGTGTGAAGATTAATTTGTTAGTTAGTGGTTAGTAGTAACTATAGTTAGGTTGTTAGAACTAGAGTTAGTAGACTTAACTATGGTTAATTTATTCATACATATATCCTTGTATCTTTCTCTTTTCTTTTTACACAATACAATACACTGATTCACACTTCTCTCACCCTCTCCTCTGTAACCGTTTTCTTCTTTCTTCATTCTGCACCATTAGCCATGGCAGAGCTTGGTGTGAGCTTGCATGGATGAATCCGAGTTTCATCTAGTGATTATCGAGCTCACATGGTATCAGATCCTTGGAAGGTTCTAAGTTTCCGCAAATCATATTTCGATAGTCAGTAACTTCTCAGTCATCTTCATCACGAAACTCAATCAGTGACTATCAATGGCGACTCACATCGATCACACACATCCTCTGTTCGTACATCCTTCAGGTACTCCTAGCTCAGTTTTGATTCCTGTAAAGCTCACAGGATCAGAAAACTATGACTTATGGCGTCGATCAATGCGAATTGCACTACAAGCTAAGAGGAAACTAGGATTTGTGCTAGGGACACGCAAACAGGACTCATTCGAGCTAGCATTACATAAAGATTGGGAGATATGCAATGCTATTGTCTTGTCCTGGATCATGAACACAGTCTCTCCAGAATTGCTTAATGGGATTGTATATTCATCTGACGCACATTTAGTCTGGGAGGATTTGAGAGAGAGATTTGACAAAGTGAATCGTGTGAGAATTTTCCAATTGCACAGGGAGATAGCCACAATTTCACAGGGAATGGATTCTGTATCTGTGTACTTCACAAAGCTCAAGGAGTTATGGGCTGAGTATGATGCAGTGGTGCCTATTCCTAATTCGAAGGAATATGTCAAGCACCTTCAACAACCAAGGTTGATGCAGTTTTTAAGTGGACTGAATGAGACTTATGACCAAGCAAGACGACAGATTCTAATGAAGACTATAGAGCCAACTTTGAATCAAGCCTATGCCTTGATAATTGAAGATGAAAGTCAGAATTATAGCTCAACTGCAGGAAATAAGGGAGATCCTATTGCTATGCAAGCAGTTAAGGGACAAACAATGATGCAAGTTAATAGGTATAAAGGGAATAAGCCATTCATGAAGTGTGGATACTGCAATAAGCCAGGTCATTCTAAGGAGAACTGCTACAAACTTGTTGGATGTCCAAATGAGTTCAAAAATAGGAAAGCATATGCAGCCAATCTAACTACTGGAGCATTTGGAAATGATAAACCAATGCAGGAAGGTGAAGAGAAAGGCAGTAATAGGTCACTAAAGGCAGGGTCATACTTCACTGAAGATCAGTACAGGCAGGTTTTGAACATGTTGAACAAAGACACTGAATGTCAAGCCAACACAGCAGGTATGGCTACCTCCTTAATGGAAAACTTACCTGGTATATAGTGTATTATTGATTCTTGAGAAACACATCACATTGCTGGTGAATTAAAGGCATTAGTAACCAAAGATAAAGTCAATACATACAGAAATGAACAAGTTCATTTACCCACAGGAGAAAAGGCTAGTGTTTCACATATTGGTAAAGCAATCATTCTCGATAAACTGGAATTGGATGATGTACTGTTTGTACCTGAGTTCAAATTCAACCTTCTGTCAGTTTCTAAACTAACTAGGCAATTGTTGTGTTCAGTGAATTTCTTTCCTGATTTCTGCCTATTCCAGGACCTTTACAATGGCAAGGTGAGGGGGATTGGTAAAGAAAAAGGTGGGCTGTACATATTGAAGAAAGGATTCAAAGGAGATTTGGACAAATTCATCAAAGGAATAAGACAGTTTGCATCCACAAGCACAAGGAAGGATGAGGAAGNTGTGCTCAGTGAATTTCTTTCCTGATTTCTGCCTATTCCAGGACCTTTACAATGGCAAGGTGAGGGGGATTGGTAAAAAAAAAGGTGGGCTGTACATATTGAAGAAAGGATTCAAAGGAGATTTGGACAAATTCATCAAAGGAATAAGACAGTTTGCATCCACAAGCACAAGGAAGGATGAGGAAGATGGAGCACTTTGGCACAGAAGATTAGGCCATGCTTCAGTGAGCACTATGAAGAATATAGATTTCTTTCATAATAAAGTTGTAGACATAGCAGTAAACAATGACTGTCATATATGCCCTCTTGCTAAGCAAAGTAGATTAGTGTTTCCTGGAAGTTTAACTACAAGTGAGAAACCTCTTTCTCTCTTGCATTTGGATGTTTGGGGACCATATAAATACCTAACTCATGATAGGAAGCGTTTTTTCCTGACAATTGTGGATGATAATACGAGATATACTTGGATACATTTGCTTCAATTGAAGAGTGATGTTGTTGTGGTGCTTAGAAAGTTTCTGCCTATGCTGCAAACACAGTTTCAATCTAAGGTAAAATCGATTAGAACAGACAATGGAACAGAATTCTTTAATAAACACATGACAGAGTTGATTAATTCTTATGGGATTATTCATCAAAGCAGTTGTGTATACACTCCACAACAAAATGGAGTGGTGGAGAGGAAGCATAGACATATCCTAGACATAGCAAGAGCAATGAAACTTCAAGCTAATACTCTTACACGATTCTGGGGTGAATGTGTTAATACAGCAGTGTATGTGATAAACAGATTGCCTACTGCCTTGCTCAAAGGAAAATCTCCATACGAGGTTCTACATAAGTAGCCACCTAGCCTGAGTCATTTAAGAGTGTTTGGATGTATTTGCTATGCTACTAACATGGGCAAAGAAGGCAAATTTACCCCAGAGCAAGAGCATCCATACTTCTTGGATATGCAGAAACACATAAGGGATACAAATTGATGGATTTATCTACTAACTGTTTCTTTGTCTGCAGAGATGTAATGTTAAAGGAGCATATCTTTCCATTTGCTAAGTCAATCTCTCAAGTTCCAATTGTAGGGGAGCACACAATAATAGATATGTTTGCAACATTAACACCTCTCAGCAGTAGAGATTTGCAACCTGAGACTGAGCCAAGATCTCATGACATGAACACATCAGTCGAGGCCAGAAGAAATATGAATGAAGCAGCTGCAGAAAATGCCCATGTTGAGGAGCACTTGTCAACAGACGAAGAAAGGGAGAACATAGAAAAACATGCACAGGATGAATACCATTTATCAGCAATTGCAGAAGACAGCAACTCAGATATGCCTGAAGCAAGATTTGGTGAATCTATTCCAGATGATGCAAGGATATTAGCACCAGCACAACAACAATCTATATTGCACAATGATGTCATTGTTTCCCCAGTTGTAGAACTGGAAGGCAATGAGATAAGGAGATCAAAAAGAACCTCAAAGGAACCTTTATGGTTGCACGACTATGTAACCACAAAAATAAGTCAGAGATCCTCTTATCCATTATCTAACTACTTGTCTTAGGACAAATTGAAGGATAAATGCAGAAGTTTTCTAACCAACATTTCTGAAATGACTGAGCCAAATAATTTTGTCGAGGCTTCAAAGGACAGAAAGTGGATTGAAGCTATGGAAATGGATATTAAAGCACTAGAAGACAACAAGACTTGGGATGTTGTTGATTTTCCAAAAGGAAAGAAGGCCATTGGGTCAAAGTGGGTATATAAAATCAAGTATAAAGCTAGTGGAGAAGTAGAAAGGTTTTAAGGCAAGACTGGTTACTAAGGGATACAGTCAAAGGGAAGGTTTAGATTACAATAAAAACTTCTCACCAGTTGCAAAAATGGTTACTGTAAGATCTGTTATTGCACTTGCTGCATCCAGAGGATGGAACATTTCACAAATAGATGTGTACAATGCTTTCTTACAAGGTGATTTGTATGAGGAAGTGTACATGGAGCTCTCTCAAGATTTCAGAAAATAGGGGGAGACAAAGGTTTGAAGGCTATTGAAATCACTATATGGCCTAAAACAAGCTTCAAGGCAATGGAATATCAAGCTAAGTGAGGCCCTCATAGCTGCAGGATATGTTCAGAGCCTTAACGACTACTCCTTATTTACCAAGAGAAATGGTGAAAACTTTGTAGAAGTATTAGTATATGTCGACGACTTGTTGATTACTAGAAACAACACACAGTTCATTAATGAGACCAAAGAGGTGCTTCATCAACAATTTAAAGTCAAGGATCTTGGTGATCTTAAGTACTTTCTGGGAATCGAAGTGTTAAGGTCCAAGGATGGAATACTTTTGAACCAAAGAAAGTATTGCCTCCAATTGATTTCGGACCTTGGTCTAGGAGGTGCAAAACCTATTCTGACCCCAATTGATCTCAATCAAAAGTTCACTTCTGCAGAATTTGATAGGCACACTGGTGTTACGAATGACGAAATACTTTCTGATGCAACTGAGTATCAACGACTAATTGGTAGGCTGATCTATCTCACCAGCACTAGGCCAGACATTGTATTCGCAGTCCAGACTCTCAGTCAATTCATGCAAGAACCAAAAAAGTCTCATTGGGATGCAGCTATGAGAGTTGTCAGATATCTCAAACACGAGCCAGGGATGGGAATTCTTCTAGGCAAGTCTAATGAAGATAGCTTAACTTGCTTCTGCGATGCTGACTGGGCTAGTTGTCCAAACACACGCAGGTCTGTTACAGGATACTTGATCAAATTTGGTGACTCCCTCATCTCTTGGAAATCAAAGAAACAACATACAGTTTCGAGAAGCTCTGCAGAGGCAGAATACAAAAGTTTGGCAGCAGTGACAGCGGAGGTTGTATGGTTATTGGGGTTGTTTGCTGAGTTAGGGGTGACTATCAAACAGCCAGTGCAATCTACTGTGATTGTAAATCAGCTTTACAAATAGCTGCTAATCCCATCTTCCACGAACGTACGAAACATATAGAGATTGATTGTCATTTTGTACGTGATAGAATTAAACAAGGTCTGCTCGTGCCTCTCTTCATAGGGACCAAAGATCAACAAGCTGACTTGCTAACAAAAGGACTTGGCCATTCACAACATGTCTTTCTTTTAGGCAAGCTTGGAGTGCTTAATATTCTGCACCCTCCAGCTTGAGGGGAGTGTGAAGATTAATTAGTTAGTTAGTGGTTAGTAGTAACTATAGTTAGGTTGTTAGAACTAGAGTTAGTAGACTTAACTATGGTTAATTTACTCATACATATATCCTTGTATCTTTCTCTTTTCTTTTTACACAATACAATACACTGATTCACACTTCTCTCACCCTCTCCTCTGTAACCGTTTTCTTCTTTCTTCATTCTGCACCATTAGCCATGGCAGAGCTTGGTGTGAGCTTGCATGGATGAATCCGAGTTGCATCTAGTGATTATCGAGCTCACAGTTAGTGACTACCTAATAATACTATTGTTATAATATTACTGGTTCGAACTTGAATTCGAATAGATTATTCTTTTTAAGTGTTCACAGCAGTGTTTTAATGAGTGGAAAAGTATTATTTGAAGTTTCGGTGTTGCTCAGAAGGCATATGTTGTCTTTAATTATGGTTGTTCGTCTGCTATATCGAGAGAGAACTGCTCAAACATGAAATGGAAGTCGTCTATCAAATGACAGAACAATTTTATTTTGTTTGTTCGTTCTACAGAATGACGCGCACTTTGCGTGTTGAATACAGAATTGGAACTGTTATACTCCAACTGTTAAAACTTGAGAATATGAGAAAGAAAAATGAAGGATTATAAATAAATATTAAAAGAAATGGTACTCCACAAATTATTTATGCAATCACAAAGAATGGATGTACATGGACGCTTTGCTGCAAGATTAAGAGATAAGTTTGTGGTGGCCGATGTGATCTTTTGTTCTCAATTCCTGTTTTTCCATAACTTCTCACCATTGTTTATTACTGTGTTTTTGATATTTTGGTTCCTTATTTTCTACGCAAATGCAATTCAAAAGTTTTGCATCTTAAAATATTATGGAACTAATATGATGAAAATCAGTCAGTTTCTTTTCTATATGTCTTCAATTGTCTAACGCAAAGATATTGGCCAGACTATAATGAAGATTGTGAGTTTGAACAGGAAAACATATAAGATGTGAAGCACATATATTATCAATTGATACAGGGTGGTTTGTTCGAATGTGTTATTGAAGATACGACCACACTTTATCAAATCGTCTCCAAATATATTCAGATTCTTCCTCTGAAAAAACCATTAAAAAGTGTGCACAAAATTGTGCTAATGTGTACCTTATTTGTGAATAATTTTCTTTTTGTATTTGTTACAAAAGAAAATTTAAAACTAAAAAGTATTTAAGGTTGTAAACATGAGGCTTACATTAATGCTTGAAGTATTCGTAAAATAATGAATATAATATGTGTAAAGATATACATATGTTAGTTTGATAAGAATAATATATCAAACTATTGAAATGTTCAGGGGTTAATGATTTTGTTGGAAAACTATTTGGAAAGAGAATTAAAATTCTCGTGATTTTCTACATCTGTTATGGAGAATAAAATCTTCGTGATTTTCTACTCCTGCTTCGAGATCAAAATCTGCGTGATTTTTTACTCGTTCGTTGAGATTAAAGTCTTGGTGACTTTCTACTCATTTTTCGGAAATTGAAGTCTAAGTGACTTTATACTCGTTTTGGAGATTAAAATCTTAGTTATTTTCTACTCCAATTTATTATTCGATTTGAAGATTAAAAACTTCATCGTCTATTAAATTTGATTATGTCACATATTACTCGGTTTGAAGATTAAAAACTTCACTATTTATTTTGGCTCTATCGTGACACAAACAAGAATTGTTGTGGTTGGCTCTACAAAGTAAAATGAGCGGTGAATGTGAGTCTCCTTTTGAAGAAATATGTTTGGAATATGGTATTATTCATCAAACGA
>ML434381.1:40742-61499 GCA_005239525.1 Nicotiana knightiana | reverse complement strand
CTGCCCAGATTTCTTGAGTTCATGCTGACTGATTGTGCTGGTTACGCATTAGGTCCTTTATCTATTTTTTTACATAAAAGTTTGTTAGATCATCAAAATAGAATACTAACCCATCAGCCACCATATTTAAAAATATACGACGACACAACGGACCCTGAAGACCACATCATTCATTACGTCACGGCAGTAAAAGGCAACGACCTCTCGAAAGAACAGGTACCGTCGGTGCTGCTGAAGAAGTTCGGCGAAACCCTCACATTGAGATCCTTAACATGGTACTCACAATTACCATCACGTTCCATAGTAACATTCGAGGAAATGGCCGACAATTTTTTCACCGCTCATGTCGGGGCCAAGAAAGCAGAGGCTAGGGTGAATGATATATTCGCCATCAGACAATCGCCTGGCGAAGGGCTTAGGGACTTCCTCGCCCGGTTCAACAGAGTGAGAATGAGCCTGCCGAACATGTCAGAGGGAATGACAGTAGCAACTTTCCAGAATAGGTTAAACAGGTACGGGTCGAGGGCGGCCAGAAAATTATTAAGCAGACTCATGAAATACCCTCCCACCACCTGGGAAGAAATACATAACGCTTACTGTGCCGAGGTGAGAGCGGACGAGGACGAGGACGAGGACGACCTCAACGGCCCAACTCAACGGTTAACATCAGTCCAAATGGAATCGAGGAAATATCGCCAGAATGACAGCTAAAGAGATCATGTAGGTCCATGCCTCAATCGCGAAAGGCACCAACCGTACATCAGAACGGCTATCCCACTACCTCCCTACCAAGCCGATGGCCCATCCAGGCCACAGACGGAGACTCACCGAAACGAGAGAGGTATGCCTCCACTTTTGTCTGCTCATAATTTGTGTTTCTCCTTCAGAAATAGTTTACGCCCTAGAGAAGCTCGGCCCCAAGGTGAAATATCCACAAAAGATGAAGTCCGACCCAAATTCCAGAAAGTCAAATGCCCTCTACGAATTCCATCAGGAATGAGGCCATAAGACCGAGGATTGCATAGCCCTACGACAAGAGGTAGTGAACATGCTCCACCAAGGACATTTAAGGGAGCTAATGAGCGACTGAGGAAGAGCCAATTTCGCTCGTGGACGAGAACAACATCAAGGCCCCCCAAAGCCACCCTCCCCAATCCGCACCATCTAAATGATCATCGGCGGAGGCAACGAAGCAACAATCAACTATGTGAAATTCACCATCACCCACAAATTGAAGCGATCGATCACCCATGAACGCTATGATGACCTCGAAGAAAGTATCATGTTCGATAAGTCAGATACCCACGGTTTGACCTTTCCTCACTATGATTCCCTTGTCATTACTTTACGAATTTCAAATACCGTAGTAAAATGAATCATAGTAGACGACTGAAGTGGCGTATGTATTATCCACCCCGGAGTTCTCACACAAATGAGACTCGAGGACAAGATTGTACCACGCTGCATAACACTAATAAGTTTTAACAATGCAATTGAACGAACCTCCGGAGAGATCACATTGCCCGTTCTGGCTGGGGGAGTCACCCTGGAAACAACATTCCACGTCATGAATCAAGAAACAACCTACAACGCCATTACAGGATGACCCTGGATACACGCCATGAGGGCTATCCCATCCAGCCTGTATCAGGTCATCAAGTTGCCTACGCCATGGGGAGTGTTCAACATCCACGACGAACAACGCACAACTCAAGAATGCTACCACATTTCCCAATACTGCGCATATACTCAACAACTAAAAAGGGAGGGCTCAGGACCTAAACAAGGCGTGCTCGAAAGACTCTTTCCTGTTACCTCACATTGATCAGCTCATCGACGCAACAATGGGGGACAAACTATTAAGTTTCTTGGATACCTACTCAGCTACAACCAAATCCTCATGGAGGAGGAGGACCAGGAAAAGGCCACTTTCATCACCCACCAAGGGACGTACTGCTATAGAGTCATGCCATTTGGGTTGAAAAATGCAGGGGCGACCTTTCAGAGGCTGGTAACCAAGATGTTCAAAGAACAACTCGGCAAAATGATGGAATTGTATATAGACGACATGTTGGTCAAGTCAAAAAGGAAAGAAGACCATATCGACCACCTGAGGGAAGCCTTCGACATACTTAGGTGATACGTCATGAAGCTGAATCCCGAGAAGTGCGCCTTCGGTGTGACCTCCGGAAAGTTCCTCGACTTTTTGGTATCGCAGAGAGGCATTGAGGTCAATCCCGAACAAATCAAATCTATAGATGGAATACCTGAAAATTTGACCAGCAAGAAACAAGTGCAGAAGCTGACTGTCCGCATAGCCGCCCTGTCAAGGTTCATTTCATGTTCCTCTAACAGATGCCGCAAGTTCTTCAACATGCTCAAGAAGGACAACGGACTCCAGTGGAATTTCGAGTTCATCAATGCCCTAAGAGAATTAAAGGCATACTTGTCCTTACCCTCGCTACTTGCCAAGGCAGAACCAGGCGATCGCCTCTTAATCTACCTGGCCGTATTCGACGTCGTGGTGAGTGCAATCTTGGTCCGTGAAATCAAAGGCATGCAATCTCCAATCTACTACATTAGCAAACCCTGGTCGACGCCGAAACGAGGTATCCCCTCTTCGATAAGTTGGCCTTGGCATTAGTCGTAGCTTCACGAAAGCTTAGACCCTATTTTCAATGCCATCCCATCTCGGTGGTCACGATCTTCCCCTTAAGAAGCATCCTACATAAACCCGAGTTGTCGGGTAGGTTGGCTAAGTGTTCCATCGAATTAAGCGAGCATGATATAACATATCAGCCGCGAACAGTGATAAAGTCGCAAGTACTCGCTGACTTCGTCGCCGACTTCAGCGCCAAAATAATGCCTGAGGTTGAACAGGAGGCCTCTAGCACTTCCCCCAAGTTACCCGACCTATGGGTTCCGTACATCGATGGCGCCTCCAATGCATCAGGATCTGGACTCGGACTCGTACTCGAGGCCCCGACAGGAGAAGTCATCTGCCGGTCCATACGATGTCCCGATATGACTAACAATGAGGCCGAGTATGAGGCCGTAATTGCAGGACTAAAACTAGCTCTCAAATATGGAGCACAGCGAGTCATCCTCCGATATGACTCACAACTCGTCGGCAACCAAGTCACAGGGACTTTCCAAATCAAATAACAGAGGCTACAAAAATATCAGGCCGAGATTCGTAAGCTACTGTCCGAGTTCGACGAATGCCAACTCGACCAGATACCTCGAGCACAAAACATCGAGGCAGACATCCTCGCCAAATTAGCAGCGGCTACCAAGAACATAAGCGGAAAATAAAACGTGGCCACCCTCCTCCATTCGTCAATAGACCAAATTGAGGTACACACTATAAACATGACTTGGGACTGGCGCGATCGTATTATGTCATATTTGCAGGACAGAGTGCTCCTACCCGACAAAAAAAAAGCCAAGAAGATTTGAATGTAGGTGTCCAGATACAACATCATCGACCATGACTTGTACAAAAGAACGTTTGGCGGTCCCTTGGTGAAATGCCTAGGACCAAACCAAACTAGGCGCGTCCTCGAAGAAGTACACGAGGGCCACTGTGGAGCCCATACATGAAATTGAGCCCTCGTTAGATGCCTCATATGAGCAGGTTATTACTGGCCCACCATGAAAAATGAGGCCGCCGACTTTGTTAGAAAGTGGAACAATGCCAAAAATATGATCCAATGATTCACCAAGCGGGAGAGCACCTCCACTCAGTCACCTCTCCTTGGACGTTCATCAAATGGGGAATGGACATCGTCGGACCCCTTCCAGCGGGACGAGGTAATGTATGATTTCTTTTGGTTTTATTGACTATTTTTCCAAGTGGGTAGAAGCAGATGCATTCACCCAAATATGCGAACAAGAAGTTATCACATTCATATGGAGGAACATCATATGACGCTTCGACATCCCCAAAGAAATCAGTTGTGACAACGGACCCCAGTTCACTGGAAATAAAACCGCCGAATTCTTCGAGAAATGGCACATCAAGAGAATACTCTCCACGCCATATCATCCTGCGGGCAATGGTCAGGCGGAATCCTCCAACAAAGCAATACTGAACATCATGAAGAAGAAGCTTGAGGATGCCGAGGGACTGTGGCCGGAACTGCTACCGGAAGTGCTATGGGCATACCGCACCATGACAAAAACAAGCACATGAGAAACACCATATTCACTAGTCTATGGGATTGATGCAGTGATACCGGTCAAATTCGGTGAACCAAGTTTGAGATACTCCAACGAGAACGGACCAAGTAACGATGAGAGAAGAAAGTAAGACCTCGACGAAATCGACGAGCGGAGAGACATGGACTACATAAGAATGATAGCTCAAAAACAGCAAGCAAAAAAATACTACAACAAAAAAGCCAAAGTCATGCCACTGAAAGTCGGGGACTATATACTCAAAGCCAAAACAAAAGCAAGCAAAGACCCACAAGAAGTCAAACTGGGAACCAATTGGGATGAGCCATATAAAATAACGGCGGCGGAAAACAAAGGGTCATTCCAACTAGAAGCAATAGAGAGAAAACTACTACCAAACAATTGGAACGTCACCCACCTCAAGTACTTCAACTTTTGAAGAGGGACGTCCTCCAAGTCGTACTCTTTTTCCCTCACCCGAGTTTTGTCCAAATTGGGTTTTCTCGGGGAGGTTTTTAATGAGGCGACGAAGAGGGATTCTCTATGTTTAAGTGTTAAGTTCATCGCTCAGCCTATCAGCTACTTCTCCAGGCCGAACAATTAAGGGACTGGATAGACTGGGACTTCTCGAATGTGTGTATGAACTGAACAAAAACATGTAATATTCTCCAATGAATTAATAAACAAAGCAGTACATGATATTCTTACACAACTCCACCAAGTTTACACATCACGCCAACACAGAGAATATACATTCTACATCGCTCGAATTATTTTCGAAGTCTACATTCGACCTCGTTCGAATCGACTTACATTCGACCTCGTTCGAATTAACTTACATTCGAATTTGTTCGAATCGACTTACATTCGACCTCGTTCGAATTAACTTACATTCAACCTCATTCGAATTAACAAAAGAAATGTACATTCGACCTTGCTCGAATCGACTTACATTCGACCTCGTTCGAATTAGCTTACATTCAACCTTGTTCGAATTAACACAAGAAATGTAAATTCGACCTCGCGCGAATTATTTTCCAAGTATACATTCGACATCGTTCGAATCGACTTACATTAAACCTCGTTCAAATTAACTTACATTCGACCTCATTCAAATTAACATAGGAAATGTACATTCGACCTCCCTCGAATTATTTTCCAAGTCTACATTCGACCTCGTTCGAATTAACTTATATTCGACCTTGCTCGAATTTTTTCCAAGTCTACATTCGACCTCGTTCTAAGCGACCTACATTCGACCTCGTTCGAATCGACGTACATTCGACCGGCTGAAAGTCAAGGACTTTTTTACAAAATGAGACATTCACGGAAAAGAAAAAAAAAGAGCTGAAAATACACAGCAAAAGACAACCGTTCCATTTCAATCATTCCATTCCAATACACCTTACAAAAGCTTAAAAGACTCCCCTACAATAAAGAAACAAAAAAACACAAAAAACAAACAAAAACCAAGTACAAAGACTTCACTCCGCATCGCCCCCCCATCACCAACGTCGCCGACATATTCATTGTCGTACCAAGGGTCGGAGGCAAGCCCGTCTAAGGCATCTTCATCATCGTCCCGGCCAGGCGTACCGGGGTCGTAACCACAGGCATCACGATTTGCACATGCCTTGACACGAACATCCTCGACCTCCACCTCAGAAACCTTTCCGGCTGTCATCAGAGCCCTGTATATATCAAGTTGGGCCTCAACGTGAACCCACCTTTCATATAACTCCCGTAACATACTGGGATCTGCAGAAGTATGAGAAGTAGATGGCTGGTCCCGCTGTTGCGCCTTCTCAGCTTTTAGGGCGACGACCTGCTCGTTCAGGTCAGACAGTTTCACCTCCAAACCCCCTATCCTTTCTTCAAACCTTTCCTCCTTGAGCGCCAAAGTTTTCGCCTCATTAGCTCGCTTAGACCTGCAAACACGAAGGGTATCCCCTAGTGCAGCCGCCTCCACCACATCGTCCATTCTGGATCTCTCAATTCTACCCAACTCTTCAACATTGGCGCTTACTTCACCTCTCAAGCCGATGGCCCTAGCTTTGCTCTGCTCGAGCTCGATCCTTAAGGATGCCTTCTACGTCTGAAGGTCAGCATTCTCGGCCATCACTCCCTTGTTCACCTCGAGCTCATCTTCCTTAGCTCTCACTGCCCCCTCAAGTACGCTGCACCTACCGATGGCCCTCATAAGCTCCCCATCCTTCCCCTTCAGCTCCTCATCTTTTTGCTTGAGCTCGTCACGCAACATTTGAAATTGGTCGTCCTCGCCAAGTATGTTGATCATCGTTCGGTTCTTAGAACGGTACTCTCTATACTTGGATTTCATCTTCTTGAAGAGGGCCGTCCTCTGCCCTTCCCGCCAATCACGCTCAATCTCCAAGATGAGGGTCTGACATACAAACAAAGACGGTTTAGCGGGAGTAAACTACACATACGAAGTGAACTAACTTAACACGATAAAAGTGAACTTACTCGCACGGCCATGCCAAATATTCCCAATGTCAGATCCACGTCCTATAACGTCTACAACGTCCTATTCTCAGAGTCTGCGCACAAAGGATCGAAGGCCGGCACCACCTGTTTCGAGTTAACCGGAAGGTTATAATCTACGGGGATGACTATGTTCCGATTAGGACCTTACATCCTTATTTCCACCAGGCTGAACCTCTCCTCAAAGGCCTGCACCTCCTCGAGGTCAATATCGGAGCCCGACCCATCATCTTCCACGAGGACGGTTTTATCTCTCCCATCTGTTGACGATGAGCCAATTTCGGTAGTTCGTGCACGCTCCCTGTCGCGGGCCCCTTCAGCCTCTGACGACCTCTCCTCCGAGACGATATCCAGTGTGGGAGCAGCCTCAATGCCCAGTAAGGGCGTCGATTCTGCATCCAAAACAATAGGCGTCTCAAGCTCGGCATCAAAAGCACCAACCCTTCCAGTCTCCACCCTCCGCCTTTTCCTAGGTACCGCCTCCTCCTTGCCATGAGACGACTTGTCAATCAGGTGCAAAGCAGGATGGGAAGAGGTATCAGTCGACGTAATGGCTGCCTGTGGGCCGGAATCGCCTAATGGCAGAGCTAGAGTTTGATAATTTCATACGGACTCGGCCAATACGAATTGCATTCCAGCTGAAGAAACTGCTTGGCGGAACGCGGGCACCAGGGCCTTCTCCTTCTTAGAAGCTCGCCGACCTGGCACAAAAAAGGAATCATGTCAAAAGATGACAACAAATGGCGATAATGTTTAACCAAAGAATTGGATTCTTAGTCAAAGCTATTTTAAGAAGTACTCGGGCTTATGATAATCAAGGAGATTAGCTAATAATATGATTTAGACTTGTAAATAAGAAAGCAATAAGATATCATAAAAGTAAGTATATTTCGGTAGTGGTTCGAACGTGTCCAGACAAGTGAGATTTTACTCCCTTTTATAGGGAATTTCTTAATATAATGTCTACTCTTATTAATGATTGAGAATTAATGAATATTTATATCATTCATGTAACGTTACAATAGGTAATCGTAACTATTGCGTGAAGATTCTGTAACGTTTAGCTCATTGATTGAAGATCTATGAATCTGCCCTTTATTCTGCCCTGGTTCATTCTGACCGTGTCTCTTCAACTTCTCAATTAGACTGGAGCTTCCACTTCTAATTATCTCGTGGGTGTTTTTCCCGTACCTCTTTGCTCCGTACCTCTTTCCAAGCTTTCATCCAGCTGTCGCCCTTCCATTGTTCCACGTATACTGCTTTGTCATCCAAGATATTACACGTGTAATGTCTATTTTTTTTACCAATACATATAGTCCCCCCACTTACCATTTATTTATCAATTGAATCTTTGGTAAGTGGATACACATTTATGGCAGGAATTTTTTGCCGTCGTTCTACTCATGTCATTGCATCTGTCTCTAAACGTACGGTTCGCTTGTCACTTCTGTTAAATGCATGTGCCACGTGGTGATTTTGGATTGGTTCTGCAATTCATCAGTGCATTTTAGGGCTTTTTTAGGCTGCATTAGTCACGAAGTGACAGTTTTAATAATGACTTTCACATCAGTATCTTTCCATTTTTTGACGGTTGCCTTCGTGTATAAATACCTATTTTTGTCTTTGCTTCTACGAAAATCTTCTAACTTTCTTTTGCTGTTTGCAAGTCCTTCTTTCATGCAAATATGTCTTCTTTAAACCAAGACCCCAAAAAAGTAATAATAGTCGATGAACTAACTCCTTCTTCTGCTAGTAGGAGGGGCGGTAGATTAAGGAGTTTGGGCTCAACACCTTCTAGAGGGTCTTCTTCTTCTCAACGTAACATTACTCTCACACCAACTTCTAGGGTTATTGTTATTCCATCTTCTTCTATGGATAGAGCTTCTAGATCTTCTTATAAGAGTAGAGAGTCCAGTGAACCACTTCGCGAACCAAAGGTAGATGAGATTGTACCCGCTTCTTTCGTAAATGACAGTGAAGCCATAAGAAAACAGCTTTCTTCCATGACGTCTCATGATCGCGCTGATCTTTACCCTACTCAAATTACTGAGGGTTTAATTTCTCTTGTGCGCAGAGACTGTTATTGGAAATTTGATTTCCCGGTCTTGGTCTCCAATGAAAATCAAAGGATAACTTCTTACAAAGCAGGCTATTCTTTTGTATATACCTACCCTTTTACTTTGGGTTTCAGGCCTTCCAACGACCCTGTCATTATAGAGTTTTGCCGATTTTTTAACGTGTGTTTGGGACAAATCGGTCCTATCGTCTGGAGGGCAGTAACATGCCTCAGATATTTGGCTAACGTAGCTTCACTTCATTTTACCTTTTATCATCTTATTCACCTCTACTCTCCCAAGTTATTCCGCCAAGGAATCTTTACTCTTGTGGCTAGGAGTAAGAGATTTTTAGTCAATCCTGATGATGATAAAGATAGAGGTTGGTATGCTAGGTTTGTTGCTGCCCCTATAGGTGGATTAGTAGGTGAAGAAAATTTACCCTTCCCTGAGAAGTGGAACTTTGCACGTAAGTTTTACTCACTTATTTCCTTTTTCTTGATAGATGTTCAGTACCGTGACTGTTTTTGTCTTTTTTCAGTAACCATGGGAACCGTGGAGGAGATTTCCAGTTTCTGTGGTTGGGTAGAAAAGTTGTTGTTGATCACTCCAATGGAAGAACGTTCTTGGAAATACCTTTCTGCANTTTTTTTTTTTTTTTTTTTTTTTTTTTTTTTTTTTTTACGTTTCCCTTTTCTCTGTTTTTTGAACGTCTCTAATCCCTTTTGTTTGTTAGGGTTTCCCGCTCGTGGTTTCACCACTGTTGCTATAACTGATTCGAAGCTCTCTTTGTCCAAGGCTCAAGAAATTATCTTAAATTCTTATTCGTCAAAAGGGAAAGTGGATAGGACTCAAACCTTAGAAGATGAGGAGGAGCAGGAGGAAGGCTCGTTGGTTCGTAGTCCACGAGCAAGAAGAAGAGTCATGTCTGATGATGAATATGCTCCCCTTACCAGTCCATCTTCCGTGCCCGAGCCCGATCATTCTACCCCTGCATACTCTGAGGAGGGAACTCCTTCTACAACCACTGAGTTAGTTGAGTAATTGTTCCATCAAGGTTTTGGCTCAATTTCTAAGGAGACGCCTCTTGCCATCTTCCTGTTTCTGCTCCAGTGGAACTTCAGTCCGCCGTGCCTGTTGCTGTTTCTGCTTCCCCGTCTGTGCCACCCGTGGCTCCTTCATCTACCCCTACTATCATGCTTTCTATTATTGAAGTAGGGTCTTCTATCAATGGGGAGATAAAGCGAATTATGACCGAGGTTCCTGCGGAAGGTAGCCTCTTAAAGAAATCAGGCCAGGTTGATGTGGTTGAAGCCTTTGATTGGATCGGTTGAAATGTCAAATTTGGAAAGTCATAGCTCCTTAACGTGGATGAATGATATTGTACACTCATCTTTGAAGGTAACCTTCATGTTATTTCTTCTTAACACTAGCCTTTGCCGTATCTAATTTTCCCTTTTTTGAGTGTAGATCAATCTCATTGGTACAAAGTTGATGAAAAGGATCGTACATACGGAGAAGTTAATGAATGACCACCATACCGAGGCTGATAACTGGAAGGAACAATTTGAGAGCCTTCAACTTGATATGGAAGCAGTAGAAGAGGAAAAGTGCACCTTAGAGAAGAAAGTTAGAGTAATTGCAGCGGAATTGTCCATCGAGAAGGCTTCATCAAGTCAAGCAGACAAGGATAAAAACATCCTGGAGTCTTCCTTTGTGGAGCAGCTTTCCCATGTTACTGAAGAGATAAGAAGCTTGAAGGCTTTGTTGGACCAGAAGGAGGCTTATGCTGGTGAATTTGTGCAATCACTTACTCAGACCCAAGAGGACCTCCTTGAATCTTCAAACAAGATTTATTTTCAGGAAAGATCCCTTTCCCCTTTACAGGCTTCTTATGATGCTATCGTGGTTGAAAGAGATGAGCTGAGAGTTGATATTGAACAATGGGAGAAAGATTACGAGGCTCTTGAGGATAAGGCAGTTGTTGATGTGATTTGGGCTTATTTGAATGCCGGCTTGACATATTGACGAAAATGGGCCAAGAAAATTTTGACTTAGAAGTTGAAATTTCCAAGACTAAGGAGACGATTGAGAAGTCTCGGCAAATTCAAAATTTTTCATCACTTGAAGTTGAAGTTCCAATGGGTGATGAGATCGTGCCTGATGAAGCTTTTTCCCAAGCCTCGCCATCTCAAGCTGCTCCTCCTGCTGATGAAGATAATCCTCCCAGTGCCTAGTGAAAGTTTATCAACCCCTCTCTTTTTCTTTTTTGGAACAATTGGTGGTTACCCCCGGTCCCATTTGGGGGTGAAGTTTGGTTTAGTAAGTCCCCAATGACAACTTAGGGGCAACTTTGTATAAACAAATTTGGTTTAAACTAAGTTAATACTTAGTTTTTACCATTATATAATATTAATATATACATTTCTTAGCATGAATTGTGTTTTTTGGAGTTTTCGTTTTGCTCTTAAGTGTTTGCATGCTTTACGTTCGGATTTTTGTTTTACCCCTTTGGTACTTAATTTTGCATTAAAAAATGCTTCAGCATTTCGTGTCTTTTTTAAATAAGCACGATTTATAAAAGAGGGCCCTTTTATGAACGATACTTAATGAAGAAGACGTCTCAACTTCATAATGGTGTAAACATACAAAAGGGAGATAGGAATTCACATTTTTATTCCGAATAATATTTTGCAGAAAGTTTTTATATTATTCTAACTTTCATAACATTTTACATGCGTTTGAGCATCGTCTGTGACTCTTTCGTAACTTGTTTTCATTTACAACAGGTTTTGAATAAACATGGGGGTATGAATTTCTTCCCATAACTAAATTCCGCCTTTAACCTAAACATTCGTTTATATTCACGAGTATGTTCTTTATAGGTTTCTGAATCAGACTTTGTGTTTGTCTTTGGCTCTTTGATTCTGCTTGTAACTTTTGATTTGTTGGAAAAAATGGATCTTCAGGCTTGAACTTTGAATCTTTTGATAGTCTTATTTGCCCCTTCCATACTGTATAGTCCTCCAAGTGTTTGAGCTTTGAAGAATGAAATCTCGAGCACTTGAATATTCCTTTCTTGTGGCCCTTTTCCTGAAAAGGAAAAACATACGGGACTCGAAGGTATATAGTTTAGATGATGACTGATTAAACCTTTGAAACGTCTATCAGAAAGTTGTAACCCTAGACCGGGAATTCAGTTTTTTCCTCGCATCTATTCAGGTCTAATATCATCATCTGGTTGTGGGTTAGCTTTTTGCCTATCATCTAAAATGGTTAGTATAATTTTAACTGTTCTAAATAAAATTGAACGTAATGATACCTGATCGTGGGTATTCCTTTTCCTTAGAAGTAATATTTCTTCAAGTGAACAACATTCCAACTTGTTGGTAAAATTCTGCCATCCATGGTTTCCAGCTCATTAGCACCTTTTCCAGCAATACCACACACTTTGTAGGGTCCTTCCCAATTTGGATTTAATTTTCCTGCTCCAGCCTCCTTTGTTGATTGAAAAACTTTCTTAAGGACAAAGTCCCTAATTTTGAAATATCTGAGGTGAGATTTTTTGTTGTAATATCGCTCTATGATTTGCTTTTGAGCTGCCATGCGTATTAAAGCAGCTTCTCTCCTTTTCTCGAGTAAATCCAGATTTGTTCTCAACTCGTCATTGTTTGTTTCTTCTGTTGCTGTTGTGAATCTCATGTCCGGTTCACCAATTTCCACTGGTATTAGAGCTTCTAAGCCGTAAACAAGCGCGAATGGGGTTTCTTTCATGGCTGTCTTTGCAGTAGTATATAAGCCCATAATACTGCCAGTAGTTCTTCAGGCCAATTTCCCTTAGCTTTTTCCAATCGTTCCTTCAGATTGTTAACAATGATTTTATTTGTTGACTCAGCTTTCCCGTTAACCACGGGATGATATGGTGAAGAAGTGAATCGTTTGATTTGCTAGCTTTGGAAGAATTCTGTGATTTGAGAGCCTATGAATTGCGGGCCATTGTCACATACAATTTCCTTTGGTACACCAAAACGACATATGATGTTTCGCCATATGAAACTTTTCACTTCTTTTTCTCGCACCTGTTTAAAAGCATCTGCCTTTACCCATTTTGAGAAACAATCTGTTAGTACAAGTAAAAATCATACCTTTCCTCTGGCTGGGGGTAGAGGTCCTACTATATCCATTCCCTATTTCATAAATGGCTAAGGTGATACAACTGGGTATAGTAATTCTGCGGGCCGATGCATATTGTTAGCATATCGCTGACATTTATCGCATTTAGCTATGAAATTTTTAGCGTCTTCTTTCATCTTAGGCCAATAGTACCCTACTCTGATTAGGGTTTTGACTAAGGATCTTGCACCTGCATGGTTTCCACCATGTCCTTCGTGTACTTCTTTCATCACGTACTCAGTTTGGTTTGGTCCAAGGCACCTTGCTAGGGGACATCCAAACATTTTGCGATACAAAGTGGCACGAACTAGGCAGTACCGTGCAGATTTTCGGCGAAGTACTTGAGCTTCTTTTTATCTTTAGGCACGGTACCATTCTACAAAAAATTTACAATTTCGTTTCTCCAATCCCAGGTTAGATTATTAAATGTTACCTCATTCTTGTCCTAGTCAATTGCTGAATGAAATAAATGTATCACAATAGCATTGTCTTTATTCGTTACATCTGTAACTGCTGCAAGATTAGCTAATGCATTCGATTCTGCATTTTCCTCTCTAGGTACTTGCATAATCTTCCATGACTGGAATTGCTTCACCAGGACTCGTGTCTTTTCCAGATACTGTTGCATTCGAGTCTCTCTAGCAGTATAAGTCCCCTGCATCTGGTTCACCACTAGTTGAAAGTCACTTTTGATCACGATCTACTCAATTGAGAGTTCTCGTGCTAATTCGAGTCCTGCAATGACATCTTCGTACTCTGCTTCATTGTTCGTAATGGGATAACATTTAATAGCTTGCCTTATCTTTTCACCCGAAGGTGGTATTAAAACAATTCCCAACCCGACTTCCTTGATATTAGAAGAGCCGTCGGTGAATAGAGTCCATATCCTGGATTAGCTCCGGTAAAGATTTGTAACTCTTTTTCTACTTCAGGAATTAAGCTAGTGTTAAAATCTGCGACAAAATCGGCTAAAACCTGAGACTTTATTGCTGTCCTAGGTTGATAGACTATGCCATATTCACTTAGTTCTATTGCCCATTTAGCCAGTTTACCTGACAGTTCTTGCTTATGCAAAATATTTCTCAAAGGATATGAAGTTACAACAGTAATTGGGTGACACAGAAAGTACGATCTTAACTTTCTAGCTGCCATGATTGGAGCCAAGGCTAATTTTTCTAGATGAGGATATCTAGTTTCAGCATCTAGTAAGGACTTTCTTACATAGTAGATAGGAGATTGCTTACCTTTGTCCTTCCTTACCAGGACTTCACTTACAGCTATTTCTGCCATATCAAGATAAATGTATAACCTTTCCCCTTCCTTTGGTTTAGATAGTAGTGGGGGATTCGATAGATAAGCCTTCAAGTATTTTAAGAGCTTGTTGACATTCTTCATTCCATTCGAACTGATTCTGCTTCTTTAGTACTGAGAAGAATTTAAAACTCTTCTCTGAAGATCTGGAGATGAATCTTCCTAAAGCTGCAATCCTACCTGTTAATCTTTTAACTTCTTTTTTTCTCGTTAGTACATCAGGTATTTCTTTAATAGCTTTAATTTGAGCAGGATTTACTTCAATGCCTCTATTTGATACGAGAAAACCCAAAAATTTACTTGATTCGACGCCCAAGGCGCATTTTTCTGGATTTAACTTCATGTTATACCTGCGGAGGATCTCGAAAGTGATCGAGAGATGTTGGAAATGATCTTCTGCCTTTGTTGACTTTACCAACATGTCATCAATGTATACCTCCATTGTTTTCCCCAGATGTTCCTGGAACATCTTGGTCACTAGCCTTTGATACGTGGCTCCAACATTTTTCAAGCCAAAATGCATGTCTTTGTAACAATAAGTCCCCCTCTTCATCGATCACTTGATTCTTGAACGATCCGTGCTTTCTTTTCTTTTGCTTGACAGGTACGAAGGATGGGTTTTAATTTAGTTTATGAGTCATCCCTTCTGGGGGTATACCTGTTATATCTGGATGGGACCAAGCAAAACAATCTGCGTTAACTTTTAAATATTCAATTAACTTACCTCTTCTAGTCGGGCTTAGCCTTGCTTCTATGTGGATTTTGTGCTCAGGCTTAAGCTCGAACGGTGGAACAACTTCGAGCTTCTCAGTCGTTGTCTTGATATTCTCATTCTCTTCTGGTTCTTGAATAACATCAGGTCTGGAATCCATGTCCGTATGTCTTGATGTGACATCCGTGGTGATTTGATTCACCGTGTCTTTATCATTTTCTTCTGTGTCTGTTCGAGTTGCTCCCTCGTCTTTTGATTCCTCCACTATTTCTTTTTTATTGGAATGCATCACTGAGTTGATGTTTCTTGAAGTCTGCTGATCACCTTGAATTTGCTGGATTCCCCATCTGGAAGGGAATTTGATTACCTGATGCAGGGTGGATGGTACTGCATCCATGTCATGGGTCCATGATCTTCCCATGATTACATTATAAGCCATATCTGTATCTATAACTTGAAATTTCATTTCCTTGATGACGCCTTCTGCATAGGTATTAAGCTCAATTTCTCCTTTTGTTATGACAATAGAGTTGTCAAATCCGGACAAGGAACGTGCTTTTGGGATTACACGGTCCCCCATTAACATCTCTTCCACAACCCTCAGCAAAATGATATTGACCGAGCTACCTGGATCAATCAATACTCTTTTTACATTAGTGTCATGTATAAGTAGAGATATTACTAGTGTGTCGTTATGTCGAAGCAATAATCCATCAGCATCTGAGTCATCGAATTAGATGTTTTCAGCCTCCAAAGTCTCACGAGTTCGTTTCCCGTGGGTCACTGTAAACTTGGACATCCTTCTTACTGAAGTATAAGTTACGCCATTTACTTCCTCTCCTCCATTTATCACATTTACAGTTCTCTTGGGAGATGGTGGTTTTGGGGGATCCTGCCTATTCTTCATATATGCCTATTTACCTTTTTCACTAAACAGCTCTGTTAGATAACCTTGTTTTAATAAGTGTTCTACCTCACCTTGCAATAACCTGCAGTCTGATGTTTTGTGCCCATGATCATTGTGAAATTCACACCAGAAGTTTGGGTTCCTTCTGTTTGGATTTGATCTCATTTCGTTGGGCCATCTAACTTTATCACCCATATTTCTTAATACTGTAATTAATTCGGAAGTACTTACATTGAAACTGTAATTTCTAATTCCTGTATTACCTCTATTTTGCTCATCTCGATCCTTTCTGGATCTTGATGATGATGAGCTCGAATCTTTATTCGACGGTCTGTGATCAGACCGTGGGTTTTCAAATTTGGGGTTCCAGTTGTTTGCTGGTTGTTGTCGTTGGTATTAGACATGATTCGATAAAGGTTATTCGAGAAAAAACAAAGATTATCAGATTCCCGGTAACGGAACCAATTTGTTTAACCAAAGAATTGGATTCTTAGTCAAAGCTATTTTAAGAAGTACTCGGGCTTCTGATAACCAAAGAGATTAGCTAATAATAGGATTTAGACTTGTAAATAAGAAAGCAATAAGATAGCATAAAAGTAAGTATATTTCGGTAGTGGTTCGAACGTGTCCATACAAGTGAGATTTTACTCCCTTTTATAGGGAATTTCTTAATATAACGTCTACTCTTCTTAATGATTGAGCATTAATGAATATTTATATCATTAATGTAACATTACAATAGGTAATCGTAACTGTTGCATGAAGATTCTGTAACGTTTAGCTCATTGATTGAAGATCGATGAATCTGCCCTTTGTTCTGCCCTGGTTCATTCTGACCGTGTCTCTTCAACTTATCAATTAGACTGGAGCTTCCGCTTCTAATTATCTCGTGGGTGTTTCCCCCGTACCTCTTTGCTTCGTACCTCTTTCCAAGCTTTCATCCAGCTTTCGCCCTTCCATCGTTCCACGTATACTGCTTTGTCATCCAAGATATTACACGTGTAATGTCTATTTTTTTTACCAATACAGATAAGCTACAACAAAGACGAAAGGATTGCGAACTAAAAATCAGACTTACTAGTCGAAGGCTTGGGCCCAAATCGCTTATTGAAGAACACCAACCGCGAATCCCCACAGGGTAAGGTAGGACGCGAGTCACCCAGTTTCAATGGAAAAAATCAGAGATAGTGGATGCCGCTCAGCTGAAAGTGGAAGGACACAAATAAGTCAAAAACAAAAAAAGAGTAAACAAACGTACTACGAGTGGTAAAAGATTCTTACGGTTGAAGTTCCACTTCTCGAGGAACCCGGCTGGGTTCACCACTATGTGTTCGGTTCTGATAGAGAAATAGTTGTACCAGAACCGACGGTTTGCCTTGTCATCCATCCCCGCAACCAGCCCTTTAGTCTCGCGGTGACAGAGATGAATCGGTGTGCCCCTATAAAAACTAGGCGAGAAGAGGTGCAACAGGTGACGAATAGAGACCACAAAACCGGCCAACTCTGCAAACTTCACCAGCATCAGAACATTTTTATACAAATAAGGGGAAAGCTGTGCCAGGTAGACGTTGTAGAAGCGGCAGAACTCCTCCGCTAATGGAGGAAGAGGAACAGAGTAACCCACCAAAAACGGGTAGGCGTAGAAAATTCAATCTCCGGGCCGATAGACTTGTATCACATCGTTCCCCGCTAGAACAATATAGAATGGGCAGGGATGTGAAATTTAGACCGGAGGGCGGATATTTTCTTCGCCCCATATTAGACAGTACCAGCTCAGGAGCAGGGGTGGGATCTTTCGGGAAATCATTTTTGATCGACGGATTGCGAGGAACAACCTCCTCCACCGTGGGAAAACTCTCGTCTTCTGCAGCCGTGGGCTCGCCGCCACTGGAAGGCATGGCCGCCGACAATGGGGTGGCATCGGAGACATGTCAGAAGTATGAGTCAAGTTTATCATTTTTACAGTAACGCGTATACAGTGGAGCTGGAAAGAGAGGGTATCAACGGGAGAAGAGATTAGAAGCTAGGGCTAAGAAGAAAGAAGAAATCGGAGAAAAGGTTTAAAAAAGAAGCAGAAGAACAAAAGGTGCGAATGGAATATGAAGTGCGAAAGTTTCATTTGGGAATCCCTCTTTATCTATTTATAGGCTATTGTGACGCCCAAATCGATGTAACGAACCGTTAGTGGCACCAAAACCGAAGCAACATAGTCTCTGGAAGCAACACAGTGCATCAGGAAGATGCGCAATGATGATGCGCGTAGCCATGACATCATCCCATGTCAGTCACACCAACCATGACCCTTGAGACGACACGTCACCAGTTCGACAATTGACCAATTCAGCCCAGTCATCACATCGGAATTTATTTTGACCAGCTGCAGATAAAGTCCGCTCATCGAGGACATCCAAGAGGACAGTATTGGTAAAAAAGATTTTTACACGTAAGCCAGCTTTGACAACTCAGCCAGTCACGTGGACACATGACAACGTGACAACTGGATGTGATTCTTTGAAGAGGTACGGTACAAAGAGGCACGGTTCAGTAAACCCACGAACTTCTCAGCCACGGGAAACTCAACTTGATCAAAATGGGAGAGAGGCACGGTCAGAATGAATCTAGACAAAACTACAGGCAGATTCAAGGACCCACAATTGATTACTCGAACGTTATGTAGCAAAACCCCAATTACAGTTATCCTTTGTAATGCCTCATTAATGTCATAATTAGTCATTAATGAGTAACCATAGCAAGAGTCGTACGTTATAAGAATCTCCTATATAAGGGAGGGGAATACAACTTGTAAAGACATCTGATTCTCGAATACAATCAACTTCGATTTTCTATATTTCTGAAATATTGTCTATTATTCATTTTCTCCATTACCTTGATTATCAGTAACCCGTATTCATCTTAAAAAATAAGCTTTAGTCAAAAGGGTCTAATTCTTTGGTTAAACAAATTGGTTCCGTTACCGGGAATCTGATAATCTTTGGTTACTTTTCAAGTGATATCCTTTGAGTTATGTCAAACTCCAACGACAACAACCAACAAAGGAGTGGAACCCCAGTTCCATCGCCTTCAGGAACCCCACGTGGTTCGAGGGAACAATCCCCAGAAAAATACAATAACAACAATGGTGATAATGATCAAACTGTGGAACAAGATCGTGTAAAGAAAAAGATTGCAGAGTATGTGAGCCAAGCTTTGCAAGAATTTGTGAGAGGATTACCGGCAGCGTTACCTACACAGCCGACGCCACCCCCCTATAACACCATCACCATGGAAAATCCTCAATCTGGGTTGGCAAACTCAGGAAGAGGAGATACTCCTAATGAATCTCTCGAAACGAGACCAGGTATATCTAATAACTCAGAATTACAAAATTTACTGCTAACCATGCAGAAACAGATGAAGGAGCAGAACGATCGCATCGAACAATTCCTGGAGTACCACCTATCATCAAAGGCATCAATGTTGATAGATATACTCAACAACCTTGGAAGCCAAGTGCGGCACCCTTGCCTATACCCAAGAAGTTTAAAATGCCTGATGTTCTCAAATATAATGGAAATACTGACCCACGCGACCATGTGACTGCTTTCACTACTGGGGTAAAAGGCAACGACTTAACGAAACAAGAGATTGAATCAGTTCTTGTCAAAAAATTTGGGGAAACACTTACCAAAGGGGCCCTAACCTAGCATTCTCTTCTCCCTAAAAATTCTATTGACTCTTTTACTGAGCTTGCAGATTCGTTTATAAAAGCACACTCTGGTGTACAAAAATTTGAGAAGAGAATGGAAGACATATTCAAAATAAAACGAGGAGACACGGAACTACTCCGTGAGTTTGTAGACAGGTTTCAACGAGAAAGAATGCAGTTACCCAGGGTGCCTGATAATTGGGCAGCCATAGAATTTGCAAGCAACCTGAACGATAAAAGCTCAGAATCCACGAGACGACTTAAGGAGAGTCTAAGAGAATTCCCCGCTACAACATGGAATGATGTATATAACAGGTATAGTACTAAACTCAGAATAGAAGAAGATATCATTGCTCGTTCGAGAGATGAAGATCATTCTAGATCCAGACGTCCTGAATCAGATAGAAGATCAGGTAAAAACAGGTACGATCCTTACTTAGGACCCTCGGGACGCGATATCCGCCCCAGATTCGAAAACACTAGTTCGGACTATAGACCACAAGGAAGAGACGTAGTCTCATCCTCGTCTAGATCCAGAAAAGATCGAGATGAACGACCTAGAGGTAGTACTCAAATTGGGGATCATACCTTTAATGTAAGTACTACTGAACTTGTCTCAATATTGAGGAACATGGGAGACAAGGTTAAGTGGCCCAAAGAGATGCGGTCAAATCCAAGTAGAAGAAACCCAGATCACTGGTGTGAATTTCACAACGATCATGGGCACAAAACTGCGGATTGCAGATTTTTACAAGGTGAAGTAGAAAATTTGTTAAAACAGGGCTATTTAACAGAATTGTTTAGTGATAAAGGTAAACATGCATATATGAGGAACATGCAGGAGCCCCCAAATCCTCCTTCCCCAAAACGAACCGTTAACATAATACACGGGGGTGAAGAAGTAAACGGAGTGGTTTGCAAAACAACCACAAAGTTCATAATTACACATGGGAAACGGGATCGTGTAGAAGACGATATAACCTTCAATGATGCAGATATTAGCGGATTAATGCTTCCGCACAACGATGCTCTGGTAATATCTTTGCTTATTCATGACACTAACGTAAAAAGAGTGTTGATTGATCCAGGCAGTTCAGTCAATATCATTTTGCTAAGAGTCGTGGAAGAAATGCTACTGGGGAATCAAGTAATCCCAAAAGCACGAGCCATATCAGGGTTTGATAACTCTACGGTTATAACAAAAGGAGAAATT
>ML434381.1:23111-39648 GCA_005239525.1 Nicotiana knightiana | reverse complement strand
GGTACTGCCTTATTCGCAACTCACTTTATCGCAAGATGTTCGGAGAACCCCTAGCTAAATGCCTCGGACCTAACCAAACGGAATTTGTGATGAAAGAAGTCCATGAAGGACACTGTGGAAATCACTCAGGGGCGAGATCCTTAGTGAAAACATTAACCAGAGCTGGATACTATTGGCCTAAAATGGAAGAAGAAGCCGAGAATTTTGTTTCCAAATGTGACAGATGCCAAAGGCTTGCCAATAACATGCATCGACCAGCGGAGTTATTACATCCAATAATATCCCCATGGCCTTTTATGAAATGGGGTATGGACATAGTGGGGCCTCTTCCCACAGCTAAAGGACAGGTACGGTTTTTACTCGTGCTAACCGACTATTTTACAAAATGGGTAGAGGCAGAAGCGTTCAAACAAGTGCGAGAAAAGGAAGTTAAAAGCTTCTTATGGTGAAACATAATATGCCGCTTTGGAATACCAAAGGAAATCGTGTGTGATAATGGCCCACAATTCATAGGCTCGCAAATCACAGAATTCTTCGAAAGTTGGCAAATCAAGCGGATCACTTCAACGCCGTACCACCCCGTGGCTAATGGTCAAGCTGAGTCAACGAATAAGGTCATTATCAACAATCTAAAGAAGCGGCTGGATAAAGCCAAAGGAAATTGTCCTGATGAGTTACCAGCGGTACTATAGGCATACATAACAACTTCAAAGATAGCCATGGGAGAAACTCCGTTCGCACTTGTTTACGGCTCAGAAGCCTTAATAACTGTGGATATTGGCGAACCAAGCATAAGGTTCTCAACAGCCATGGAAGGTGAAAATGACGACGAATTGAGGACCAACCTGGACCTGCTCGAAACACGGAGAGAAGCAGCATTGATACAGATGGCAGCTCAAAAACAAATAATAGAGTGTTATTACAACCGTAAAACTCATCTCAAATACTTTAAGATTGGGGACTTCGTACTCAAAAAAGTCTTTCAGTCAACGAAAGAAGCAGGTGCAGGAAAGCTAAATCCAAACTGGGAAGAACCTTACAAAATACGAGGCATAGCTGGGAAAGGTGCCTATGAGTTGGAAGCTATGGACGACAGAGTTCTACCAACAAGCTGGAACGCCGTCCATCTAAAGAAGTATTACTTCTAAAATAAAAGAATACCCCCCGTCAGGGATCAGACGTTCGATTTTATTTTGAACATTTAAAAATTTTACTAACTTTTTTAGATGATAGGCACAAAGCTAACCCATCACCAGATGATGATATTAGACCTGCAAAGACGCGAGGAAATAACACAATTCCCGGTCTAGGGTTACACTTTCTGATGGATGTTTTAAAAGGGTTAAGCAGTCATCATCTAAAAAAATATATACCTTCGAGTCCGGAATGTTTTTCCTTTTCAGGAAAAGGACCACAAGGAAGGAATAATCAAGTGCTCGAGATTTCATTCTTCAAAGCTCAAACACTTAGGGAACTATATAGTATGGAAGGCTAAGACGAAACAAATAAGACTATCAAAAAGTCAAAAGCTCGAGCCTGAAGACCCATCTACCCAACGAGACAAGTGACACGAGCAGAATCGAAAGAAATCAAAAGAGCCATCCAAATACAAAGCCTAATGCAAAAAGCAAAAACCTTCGAACATATTCAGGTTGAAAGGCAAAATATTAGTCACGAGAAAGAAATGTACATCTTTATACTTATTCAAAGTTGTTGTAACAAAAACAGTTAGGGGTAAAAGATCATCATCAATGTACTCATTCAAAAAACTGTTCTCAAATAAAACAGTTATGGATGAAAGATCTAAATCTTTGTATTTGTTCAAAAAATTTTTATCAAATAAAAACAGTTACGAATAAGAAAACATTTCCCTCGTACTTATTAGAAAACTGTTTCCAAAATAGTTGCGGGTAAAAAACCCAATCTTTATAAAAGCTGTTACTAGTAAAAAACAGTTGTTTCCTTGTATTAATATCGAAAAATTGTTACCTATGAAAAACAGTTACGAAATACAAGAGTATATCAAATCTGTTAAACAAAAACAGTTGCAAACATGAGTTTTAGACGATAACCAAACACATGTAAAATGTCATGGAAGTTCAAACAAAAAACTTTCCTTGGAAACATTCTTAAACATGTGTAAAATTCCTATCACTCTATTGCATTATCATGAAGTTGAGACGTCTTCTTCATGTCAATTATAAATGGCCCTCTTCCATAAACTATGCCTATTACAAAAAGGCACACATTTGATATGACACGTGCCTATTACAAAAAAAGGTATGAGTAGTCTAAAGCATTCCCCATGCAAAACTCGAAGGTAAAACTAAAACCTCGAAAAATAAAGCATGCAAAAGACTTAAAGAGTGAAACAGAAACTCAACAATAGTCGAACTAACATTTATATATTAAAACGGCTAAAATGAAGTATTAACTTATAATTATCCATATAAAATTTTTATATACATTGTGGTGTCTCTAAATTGTCATTTGGGGACTTAAAGGAAATCCAAATTTACCCCCGATGGGACTGGGGGTAACCACCAATTGATACAAAGAAAAAGAAAAAAAGGGATAAACCAACTAAATCTTTTCAAGAGAGGGGTTAACTTCAGTGGCAGAAGGAGCGGGAGCAACTGGAGATGAAGAGGCATGATCGGCTGGAATCTCACCATCAGGTGAAGAGGTTATGACCTTGTTGAGCCTTCTCCATGGCTTCCTTAATTTTGGCTATTTCAGCACTAAGGTCAAAACCCTCTTGATTCATTTCCATCAATGTGTCAAGGCGAGAATTCATATACGCCCAGCTCACATCGACAACAACCACCTTTTCCAAATCTTCATAATCCTTTGCCCATACTTGAAGCTCAGCTCTCAATCCGTCCTTCTCCGCTTCCGCAGCTTCATGGGCGGCCCTTAATGGAACAATCGACTCCTCTAAAGTTTGAGCTTTGTCTAAAGCCCTACGAAGGTCTTCTTGAGTACGAGTGAGTGATTGCACGAGCTCGCCTGAGTATTCCTCCTTCTGCCCCAACAAGTTTTTCAAGTCTCTAATCTCTTCTGAGGCACGGGACAGCTGCTCCGTGAACGAAGATTCCAGAACACTCTTATCTTTATCAACCAGACTGCAAGAAGCCCTCTCCACTTCCAATTCTGCTGCCATGAGTCTCATCTGCCGCTTCAAGGTACTCCTTTCCTCTTCTAAAGCATCCATGTCAATCCTTAAGCTATCATACTGTGCTCTCCAATTATCAACATCGGCCTGCAACTCTCTTGTCTCTTGGTCCGTGTTTGAAATCCTCTTCATAAGCTCCATGCCTATAAGGTTAATCTACAAGAAATAAACCAGTCAGATATGGTAAATTTCATATACGAGAGTGAAAGAGGATAACTTGCATCATACCTTCAAAGAAGTATGCACGACCTCATTGGCCCATGTAAGAGCACCGTGGCTGGCTAGCTTTGCTTTCTCAGAGGAACCTATTAAAGGCTTGAGCCATACTTCGGGCTCACCCGTTTTCTTGAAAAGATTCCCCTCAGCTGGAACCTCTATTACCACCTGCTGCATCTCTCTGCTGGAAGACCCTACTTCCCTAACGGAAGGCATGGAAGCAGGCAGAGATGGAACAACAACAGGCATGGAAGGTTGAGGAGCTGGAGAAGCCACAGGCAAAGATGCAGGCACGGAGAGTTGAAGAAGTTACAGGCAAAGCAACAGCAGAAGTTGAAATAGCTAAAGGAACAGACGAAACAACTTCTCTCAAAAAAGCAGGAAAGACAACAGCCAAAGGGACGTCGTCAGGAGCAAGATCAACACCTTCGTGAATAGGGGAATGTGAAACATCATCAAGGACAGGGGGCTCAATCACAGACACGGAAGGCAAGGTTAAGGCTGTAAGCTCATCATCTAAAACCATTCGCCTTCTCCGTGGCCTGTGCACTAAAGCACCCTCTTCTTCTTCTTCTACGGAACGAGACTCACTAATCTTCCTCTTCGAGGAAGATGAACCAACAATAATTTCCTGGGCCTGAGCCAAGGATATCTTCGGGATAGATGAAGCAGACACCCCACGAGCCGAGAACCCTATTAAAAAGGGAAAAAAGTTAAACAAAAAAAAAATACGCGAGTAAGGAAAAAAGCAAGAACAAAAGCTTCACTTACCGTGAGTCTTTACTTGCCAACCATACCTCCCAGCGAGGTACTTCCAAGATCTCTCTTCTGAAGGAGCAACAAATAATAATTTTTCTACCCAATCACGAATACCGGAGACATTCTCAACAGTATTCATGATTGCTGAGAGAAGAAAAAAAACCCTGATACGGTGTTAAATAAAACAACTCAAGTCAAAATAAGAAAAAGTAAATTTGAGCTAAAGCATACATACGTGCTCGATTCCACTTCTCAGGGAAGGGAATATTTTCTTCACCAACTAAACCAACAGTGGGTACAGCAACATATCAGAGGTACCAGCCCTTATCCATATCGTCTCCAGGGGTTACCAGCACTCTTTTGCTTCTAGCAGTCAGAGTAAAACTCCCTTCACGAAATAAGGTAGGAGAGTAGAGGTGAATAAGATGGTTGAAGGTAAAAGGAACCGAGGCTAAAGAAGCCAAACTCCTAAGACATGCGACAACTCTCCACACAAACGGGCCAACTTGTCCTAAGCAGATATTGGAAAAAACAGCAAAACTCAATTATAACTGGGTCAATGGGGGGTCTAAACCCTAAAATGAAAGGATGCGTATAAGCAAAAGAATATCCCGTCTTATAAGACGTTATTATTTGATTACTATTTGGAATATATACAGGAAAGTCAGACTTCCAAAAGCACTCCCTTCGAACAAGGGAAATCTGATCCTCAGTTATAAGGGTTGGATATCTTTCGACACTATCAAGAGAAGAAGATTGATCTACAAGAACTTGACTATCCCTAGCAAAAACAAACTCAGCAGGGACAATTTCATCGACTCCAGGTTCACGAAGGCGTTCGCCTCTACCTCTAGACAAAGACCGAGAAACCCTAAATCTCGGAGAAACGGAGATCTAGTGGAAGGAGGAGGAACTATCTGAGAAGAAAAGGATCCCCTTGAAGGAGTGGATCCTAGAATTCTAAGTCTACCACCCCTCCGACTCCTAGTCGGAGCAGAAGACGGCACTACACTTTCAATATCTATTACTCTTTGAGTTTGGTTTGAAGAAGATATGTTTACAAAGACAAAGAAGAAAGTTCTTTACAAAAGACAAAGTTAGAAAAGTGTTTCGTGGAAGCAAAGAAAAGAAAACATGTATTTATACTTGAAGACAACCGTCAAACATGAAGAAAAAGGAAAATAATGATGAAAAGTCATAATTGAAGATGTCACTTCGGGACTGGCACAGCCGCAAAAAGCCCTAAAAGGTGCCGAGTAAATGCAGAACCAATCCGAAAAGGACACGTGGTATGAGCATTAAATGGAAGTGACAAACGGCGCCTATGGTGCAGAGAAGGATACAATGATTCAAGGAAAAGCGGCGGCCAAATATTCCCGCCATAAATGAATATCCACTTACCAAATATCAATCGTTATATATATGGTAAGTGGGGGGCCTATCTGTATTGGTAAAAAAGAGTTTCACACGTAAGCCATCTTTTGACAACTCAGTCAGTCACGTGGACACAGGAAAACGCGACAGCTGGATGTGATTCTTTGAAGAGGTACGGTACAAAGAGGCACAGTTCAGTAAACCCACGAACTTATCAGCCACGGGAAACTCAACTTGATCAAAACAGGAGAGAGGCACAGTCAGAATGAATCTAGACAAAGCTACAGGCAGATTCAAGGACCCACAATTGATTACTCGAACGTTATGTAACCGAACCCCAATTACCGTTATCCTTTGTAACGCCTCATTAATGTCATAATTAGTCATTAATTAGTAACCATAACAAGAGTCGTACGTTATAAGAATCTTCTATATAAGGGAGGGGAATACAACTTGTAAAGGCATCTGATTCTCGAAAGCAATCAACTTCGATTTTCTATATTTCTGCAATATTGTCTATTGTTCATTTTTCTCCATTACCTTGATTATCAGTAACCCGTATTCATCTTAAAAAATAAGCTTTGGTCAAAGGGTCTAATTCTTTGGTTAAACAAGGACGACCTCAATAAACAGAGAGACTAATTGTATGGGTCAAGGAATGCCGAGGTCGAGTAAAGAAGAAAGGTCATAGTATTAGAATTGTGGAAAGAAATATTCCATTGAATATTCCTCCAACTGTACTTTTTAGGGTTTCCAAGGAATATCCCTTATAAATAGGAAGAGATAGGGAGTAAAAGAGGATCTTCACTTTTCTGAGAAAAACATATTGTAAAGGGTTGACTATCAAGAACATACAAAAAGCTTGTCTTGTTTGCTGATTCCATTGTTTAATATACCTCTTTTATTCACAAGATCCAAGAATACTTGATCTATCTTCATAGTCTATTGTCACACGCTATTGTCAGAAGAATGAATCATCCAACTCATTCAACATTTGGGTGACAAATTCCTTCTTATTACATTTAATGCCATTTATCACATTTATTGCATGTTTTTATCCTCACATTCATTGACAATCATTGAGCACTTATTTTGCATTCACTGATCTGGACATGGTCCATCCCATCGAAATATTCAAATTTCAGATCTAGAATTTATTATATTTAACTAGGAATCATCCATTATCTTCTTATTAAATTAGTTTAATAAAAAAGCTTAAAACTTTTTGGTCAAACATTGCCAAGGAATCTTGTCCATCAAAACCTTAAAAATCACCTTATATTTTGTCTATGTTGCGAATTAAAACCTAGTCTCAGTGATTTTCATCCCACTTTATTGACCTGGCTACACCCTTGGATGCCTCTTATAGCCTGTTTGGCCAAACTTTTTTTAGGGATAAAAGTATTTTTTGCCAAACATTGAGGTGTTTGGCCAAGATTTTAGAATGAAAAAAGTGTTTTTGAGGAGAAGTAAAAACAAATTTTGAGAAGCAGAAAAATGTAGCTTCTCTCCAAAAGCACTTTTGAGAAAAATACACTTAGAAACATTTTTAAAAAGCTTGGCCAAACACTAATTACTGCTCAAAAGTACTTTTCAAATTAATTAGCCAAACACAAATCGATTCTCACCAAAAATACTTTTTTGAAAAGCATTTTTGAAAAAAACACTTCTCAAAATAAGCAGATTTTAGAAGATTGGCCAAACATGCTATTACGCTGCTAACTAGCACAAGCCATGAGACTAGACCATAGGAAATATTAGCTGATATACCCTAAAATGGACTTGTTTCATTCTCTTCTTGGCTCGGAAAATTAAAAAAATATTGGAAACTCTGCTCATGTGAGTTTGGATAAGCATTATCAACTCTAAGCTAGCATAAAGAAGAGTATTGCACTAAGTTGACGACCAACGTAAAAATAATTCAGATGTGATAAATGTTCTCAAATTACCATGAATATAATAAAATGGTTATATATTGGAAATATCCTTTTTATTCTCACAAGTTAGAGGTAAGGTTTGCGTACACACTATCCTCCCCAGATCCTATGGTGTGGAATAATACTGAGTTTGTTGTCGTATAATAAAATGGTTACATACTCCATCTAATTTAAGATTAAAGCCTAGTTACTTGATTTATTATTTTGAGAATATACCTTGCCTTGGTGGATGAGGGTGCAAATGTGATATGACATTTCCAAGTTTATGGATGGGACCCTTTTATGGAATCAACCTGCAGTGATAGGTGCATATGAATAAATGCATGCTGCAGGGGACACTTGTACTATATTGTTATTTATTTCCATATATAAGAAAAGGCTCATTTATGTTCAACACTTTTGAGTGTAGTATGTGGAAGAACCACTCATTTTGTGGATGTCAAACGGAATAAATTCCAAATGTTTAGATTATATAAAAGAATTATCACTAAGGATTTGCTTTCATCCGTCTAAATCTTGGCTAGAGCGTTATTTGATACTTGTGCCGATGGTAGGAAACAAATACTCGATGGAATAGTCGAGGCTCAAGTTGTCCCGACACCAATAATTAAAAAAAGATGTAAAGAAATTACCCCTAATATCAAAAAATTACCACAATCTTTTGAGGTTGATTGATTATCAAGACTTGAGATCATGATACATAAATTTGTGGTTATGAAAATCCTGTCAAAAGACAAGTGAGAAAGCAAGATATCTGTATATACCTAAAGCAAAAGGGTAAAAAAGGGTATCTCTTTTCTATCCTAAATATATCTTAATTTTACGTTCCGTTATAAGAACTTATATACCCTTATTGTTAGCAAATCGTCTCGCATTTGTACTTGAGCCTAACAAAGTTACAAACTGAAGTATAACAAAGTTTAACTTTAGACCCATAGTCAAAAGTAGAATGTAAATTTGAACCATTTTCCTGAATTAATTTGACATGTTGAACGCCCAATCCACGCTACAACTATGTTGAAGTCAAGAACATCAAATACGAGATGATCGGCTAACGGCAAGAATATGAATTGCCCTAAAATATAACGGACGATAAACTTAAGATATTTTGTATGGTAGAGTAGTAAATTGTATCTTTTTCCTATAACCTATGTTATAGTTTTCAGATGCTATTCCAAAGAGAAAACTATGATTGAATCCTATGCTAATAAGATGAAGATGAAAGAGTGGGCTGAGGGACCTGGAATTATTGCCTTCTCTTTTTCTTCTTATTATGTATAATAAAATCTCAGTGGCAAGTTATGAGCAAGTCACATCATTGAAAAAGTGTAAATAAAGTAATCATGTTATGTATATCACTTACTTGATCTCCAAAAGCACTTCACATTTTAGCATTCTCCTAAACATTATTGCTACTGTCCTTTTCAAATCTCAATTAAAATCCAAAATAAACATACCTTTTTAACCTTTTTCATATTTTCCTGGTACAATGTTTTTCATCTTTGTTTGTATATATAAAGCTCAGGTTGCGATCTTTTTTCGGACCCTGCATAAACACAAGATTACTTGTGCACCAAACTGCGAGGAGCGGATCCACTCTTGGCGAATTGGTGTCACGCGACATCGCTTCGTCGAATTTTTTTACTAAATATATGTATTATACTGTGAGGAAACAGATAAGTAGAAAAAATTGACACCACTTGGCATAAATTGTCTGTCGGTGCTCAGTTATGTGCTTGATTTTGTTCTAAAGGTGTATGGTTAAAAATTATAATGAATTAGAATTGAACCCATAACTTTTTCTAACTTGAAACTCAACAAACTAATAGATTAAGAATATTCCAGTACTTCTATAAATTTTGTCATCACTTACAAAAATTCCTGCGTACACCCCTGGGAACTGCCCTATATATATAAAGCTGTATAAGGTTTCTGTATATTAACTTATAGCCTTATAATCTTTCTCATTAAACCTTTTAACAAACTGAGTTTTAAGAGTTTATAGTTCAATGGGGATCCCTCAATCTCCTAGTCCACCTCACTTGTATCCTGAAGCACTTCAACTTAAACTTTATCAAGCTTTCATCTTCTCAATTCCAATACTTTTTTCTATAATCTTGTTTCTTTTGTTTTATTTATTTTATCTCAAAAGAAGGGTTTCTACTGGTTCTAATTCCCCTGCAACAACACTAACAAGGAGTTCAACTCATGCTATTATTCATGTCAGTAAATATCTCCTAACTGATTAGTCTATGTTTAAATTTCATAATATTTCAAGAACCATACTTTACAAACTAAAAAATTGGTAGTTTGCTAATAGTTCTCTTATTTTTGCAGGGTGAGGTAGATATAAAGGGGATGCTCAAGAACAAGCTTCCTGTAATATTATTTGATGAAGATTCAATGATGAGGGATTCCCAGTAAGTTAACTTTTTTTTGTGCTACTTGGCAAATCCATAGTCTTTATACAAAAAAAATTGACAGGTCTAATTCAAGAGTTTGAATGAGAGTCTTGGCGTAGCGGGTAAAGTTGTTGCCATGTGACTAGAAGGTCACGAGTTTGAGCGGTGAAAACAGCCTCTTGCAAAAATGCAGAGCTGTGTACAGTAGACTCTTGTGGTCCAGCCATTCTCCGGACCGGTGCATAGCCGGAGCTTAGTGCTAACGGGCTGCCCCTTTTTTTATATTCAAGAGTTCCATTTCATCCTTCAACTTTTGACAAGTCCTTATAACTGTTTAACTACTTCATATCTTAGTTCAGGACTATAATTTTTGAACATAGATAAAGTAACTAAATGCTGCCAAAAGTTACAGATAAAAGGGTGCCTGGATTCTGATAATGATTTTTAGCTAATACATGTGGTTCAAAGATTTCAATATTTGAACATACTACAGTGAGCATTTGAAATTCTAAGGGTAATTTTAAGGCAATATTGTCAATATAGTACTAACAAATATGAAGTAATTTCTCACAGATGTTGTGTTTGCTTGGGAGAATTTGAGATGAAAGAAGAGTTGCACCAGTTACCTTCTTGTAAACACATTTTCCATGTCGAATGCATACGCCACTGGCTTCGTTCGAATTTCTCTTGTCCTCTCTGTAGATGCCATGTTATTATTTCAAGACAAAATCCACAACCTCCACAGCAACCAGCTTCTAATCTTGAACATAACAATCAACTCAGATTAGATATTGAAGAGGAAAGTGAACGACGCGATAGAACGATTAACACAACCAATATTAGCAGAGAAGAGCAACATGTGGTGATAATTGAAGAATTTTCTAGTGCTAGTTCATCCTCTAGCACTGCTGAAAATAGTGAAAGAGATTCTTCACACGTAGAAGCTCTTGTTATCAGTATTAAGGCCTAATTTTGCTGTATTTCTGGAATTTGTATATTTTGCATTGGGAGTTCAGGAATGATAGATTAGCAGATTAAGTTTAGGGGATACCATTTTATACACATCAGAATCTGATTATTAGATGGAACTTTGCAAAATCTTGCTTTTGTTTACTTCTCAGTACAAAAGAAGAAAAAAAACAAGCACACAAAACTGTTACATATATAATACAGTATAAGATATGACATTATTGTATGGGTCAAAATCCGCTCTAGAATATTTGAAATAAAATAATACTAAGGAAAGGGTTCTCGAGCCGTCGTGGGTCGAGGTGGATCAGGAAGCAGTGAAGCCCAAAGCCGAAGAGTCAACTTGAGTCAAGGTCGAGGTGCCAGTCATGTTCGAGCACGAGCACCGTCAATGAAGCTGTAACGACTAATTTTCAAAATAGGGTACTAAAGGGAATATTCCGTGGAATTCTCTGTACATGTACTATTAGGGTTACTAGGAATGTGTCTCATATAAATAAAAGAGAGAGTGAGAATAAAGGCAGGTGAGATTCAATTGTAAGAACAACACTTTGAAAAAAGATTCATTCTTCACTTAATATAAGACTTCACTTTTCACTAAGATTCTCATCAGATTCAAGGAATCCTCAATCGTTTGAGGATCTGTTGTTCGATCATTGTCGGGTGGAAGGTTCTTTTGTTCCACCTTTTGCTTATTAAATTATTCCTCTTAATTACATGAATGCCATTATATTGTTAAAAAAGGGCACATCTGCATGAAGTTTTGCTGCACTGAAGATCAGATTGCCGACATCTTTACCAAGACACTGAGCAGGGAACACTTTGAGAAAAACAGAATGGCACTGGGGTTGCTGAGACCTAACTAAGGAACTGGTTCCCTAGCATTGGCTATGAGAGTCACTCTCAAGTACAGTGAGCTAAAGTGTTTTCTGACTAAGCCTAACTCACATTAATACCTCTGCAGGTAGAAACGCATGGTGATTACAGAAATTAAAGGTACGGCTCCGTAGAACAAAAGGAAGCTAAAAAACTTTTCAAGAAACAGGTACAGGACCTGGTTCCTGTACCACAGGTTAGTAGTTATGTATTTTCTATGCCTCTCTCAAAAAGTAACAAATTAATTACTGCTGCCACATCATCCTATTTTTCAGTGTCTGTGTCTATCACGTCCATCTCTCAAATCCTTTAACTCCTTCTGCACGTTTTATCTTCCCAAAACACCTACCGTCATTTTCTTTTGAACCCGTTCCTCTTCCCCCTCATTATTACACCTTCTCTTTATCAAGCTCTTTCTTCTCTAACCGCTCAACATCATCTTCTCATATCCTCTCTCTGAAAACATACTCCTTTCTACACTGTAAGTTTTTTCATCTCCCACAAAAATGGCAAACGAGAACTCACCCTCTCTCTCTTCTACCACTGACTCCAACCCCGCTCCAGCGGAGGTTCAGTCCTCCTCTCTCCAAGACGTCATCATCCCCGCACCTGATTCCTCTTCACTACCTACCGATGCTTCTCTTTCTCCAAAACCCACTGATTCTTCCTCGTCTGAACAGCCAAAAGAAGCCCTAGCAAATGAGCTTCCTCAGGCCTCTGAAGCCTCTGAGGATGACCCTTACCAGTATCTCAACTCCTCTCTCCTTGACTCTACGACTCCCTTGGAGTCTCCTGAAAAATAAGCAGCTGAGAACATTATGGCCATTGCTTTTGAGAATCTTCCCTTCCTGAACCTCAAGGGGAAGAACCTCCATTCCTAGGAGATGAAGGGAGCCTGGTCTTGTTTGAATCCCCTCTTCATGAGTATGTCAAAGAGAAGTCTGGTGAGGAACCTGGTTCTTCTCTCCCAAAAACCAACCAGGAACCTATCTTCTATACTCCTCCTCTAGAGTCCGTTCCTCCCCTCTCCGAGCCTACTAACGAGGATGATAAGGACGAGATGGTCTTGAGTGCTCGCTTTAAGCTTCTCCAGAAAGTGCTTACTCCTGAATCATCTGCCAAGTGCACATCCACACGGTTTCCAAAGAAGGAGGCCTTTGACTCTGCTCTGGAAAAGAGCAATAAAAGCAGTAAAAAGAAGAAGAAGAGACTGATGAAGGAAGAGAAGGTGGTGGTGGATGACGCTATTCCTGTGGTTGAGGTGGAAGAGTATGCATAAGAGGAACCAAGTTCCTTGGTAATAAGAAAATCTCACTCTAAAAAGTCTGTGGCTGGAGTTGTGGATGAAGGGCAAAGAAAACAACGTGTGTCGCTTGTGAAAAGAAGTGGAAAGCTCAAGCGAGCTGAAGTTGGTGAAGCTAGTGTCAAAGAGTCCGTGGCTGTAGAATGTTCAAAGGGAAAGTCTGAAAGTCAGGAAAAAGAAAAAGGGAAATGGAAACTGTTAGAGGACCAGGTCAATGCAAACAATACCAAGTGACAGTGGCAAGTGGCAAGTGGCAAGTGGCAAGATAATGTGAGGAGTCAGAGAGTGCTATGGGGTCGGATGTTTAACCCAGAGATTTGTGAGATGGCTGGAATGAGCCAAATTGTAGCCATGGTTGAGTTTCAGAAGTGGGACCATCTATTCAATGTGAGAGTGCCCAAAGTGTATGAGGATGCAGTGAAAGAATTTTATGCATCCCTATTCACAACTGCTGGGGATCATATTTGTGTTCTGGTGAAAGGAGTTGACATTGTTTTTGACGACACTGCTCTGGGAACAGTTCTTCAAGTTCCATCTAAGGGAATGTCTTCTGTGAAAAATGATGCTACTGCTTGTGAGGGAGACTTTCGGCGAGCCATTGTTAAGGCGGGCACAATTCAGCAGGGGGAACGGGTCCACAAGAAAGCTATGCTCCCTGTTTACCTACTTCTGTTCGAACTGGTAAATAAGGTACTTCTCCCCCGTGCTAAAAGGAGATCGATTGCCTCCAAGGCTGATTTGACATTGATAGAGGCCCTTGATTCATTCTCCACTATAAACTTGCCTGCTCTTATGATTGAACACATGAGGAAAGTGTTGAATGTCAAGGATGGTAATCATGGGCTCCCGTATGATTTCCTACTTACTCGGGTATTTGAGTTCTACAAAGTGCCTGTTGAAAACCCCCGAGTAGGGACCTGCAAGCAGACCTTCTCCAAGACGACCTTAGAGTGTGAATGTTTTCAGAAACCTTGGGGTAGCACTTATGCAATATCTAAATTGATCAATGCGTTGAATGATGCAAATGAGGTGATCAGGAAGTTGAAGGCTCAGATTGCTATTTTGGAGACTCAGTTGAGTCAAGCCTCTGGGGGACCTGGTGCTGTTAATCCTTCAAATGAGGATGTTGCCCGCTTGACCAAAGAGAACACTGAGCTTAGGCAGGAGGTTGAGAACCTGCGGGAGAAACTTCTGGAGGAACAAATGTATGCAAATGCCGGCATGGATTTGGTTCTCAAGACTCTAGCTGCCTCCTCCTCCAAGCCTTCCTCTTCTAGTGCCCCCTAGGATTCCGCTAATGTCCATTCTTTGTCTGTTTTTGATGATGTTTGTGGTTGGTAGTACTTATTTTGTTTTTTTAGTGTTTGGTAATTGAATCCCACCTAGCTGCTCCTGTTTTAAAAAGTCCAAATTAAGTCTTCTATCCCAAGCAAAGACTTCTCTGTATTTAACAACTCTTTTGGTATGAATGAATCAACTTTTTAATGTTCAGCATAGTGCCTACTTGCCTTTTCCTTCTATTTTCTATCATGTTGCGTGCACATATGGGGCATGAGTTAGCTTTGTTAGATTTCTTTATGCTTTTTGTCTGATTGTGCCTTTTTATGATGCCAAAAAGGGAAGATAAATAAGAATAATTGATGGCAGGGCTTAAGGGGGAAGCACACAGACATGGGGAACAATATGGGGTCCTGGTCTTGTATCTGGTTAAGTTAGACTATATTACTGTTCATCAATTATAAAAGTTTGTCATCATCAAAAAGGGGGAAATTGATGGGTTAGTATTCTGTTTTGATGATCTAACAAACTTTTATGTAAAGAACCAGACAAAGGACCTGATGCGTAACCAGCACAACCAGTCAGCATGAACTCAAGAAATCTGGGCAGTGTACATTTGAACTCACAGGGAACAGTTTAGGGACCTGATCCCTTAACATTTTCACTGACGGAAGTACAGGTCAACTCTACAGTTGGAAAGCTGTGACAGAAAAGTGACTGCCTGCAACTATACACGCTACAGTGCAATAACAATGCATCAGTCACTTCCCATTGGTTGAAGATTGTACCAACTAAGCATGGACATCCTTCTTGGGATGTCCTAGGGATATAATATCTTGTTTGATAGGGATATAATATCTTGATTGAAGACAAACAAGATATTCACTTGAGCATTTACTAAACATTCTCTCAAGCATTGAAGTGTTGCTCTTGCATTGAAGACTTAAGTGTGTCAAGAACAAGAAAACAACTCCACTAAGACGGACCAGTTTCACTACTGTTATTAGGTGTACTTAGTTGAGTTGTAATCTTGTATATTTCTTTCCATTGTATCCTATTTGCTTTCTTAGAAGCCTTGTTTTAGGAATCTTAAAACCATAAACCGTCAGTGTTTGTGTTGTGACTAGTGTAGTCATAAGTTAAAGTCTTTGTAACTAGTGAGTAACAAAGTGGCTTGTAATAAGTGTATTACAATATAGTGTGTCAAAGTCTTTGTAAGAGAGTTATTACGAAGTGGCTTGTAATAGTTGAGGTTACAAGTTAGTGAAGTTGAAATTCTACCAGTGTAGGTCGTGGTTTTTGTCCCCTTGAGTTGAGATTTTTCCACGTAAAAATCCTGTGCCTCTTTTACTTACTGTCTCTATCGATAACTCTGAGGGAACTGGTAAAGGACCAGGTCCCTTTATAGTCTGTGGAGTGCTAGAAACTAACAATTGGTATTAACATTGATCCAGTGTGCTCTTATTGTAAAGCTCAAAAGGAAACTATTACTCGTGTCTTTTCTGAATGCCTGTCAGTAAAGGATCTATGGCTCCAACTTGGTTTGGACATGAGCAGAAGGAATATTAGTAATAACTGGGTAACTAATCTAAGGGACCATAATATATCCATTGACAATGGTTATATCACATGGACTGATCTCTTTCCCAACATCGTATGGGTAATTTGGACTAATAGGAATAACAATCTCTTTAATAATACCACAAAAAGCTGGCTCTTCATCATGCACTTAACCAAGCGATTCAATACAAATTTCTCCCACAAAAAGAAGAAATTTTTCACAAACTTATCCGTATCGCTGTTAACTGAATTAAGCCACTAGCAAACTATATCAAGCTTAATATTGATGGTGCGTTAAGGAAGCAAATTCTCTATGTAGCTTTGGTGGTATTTTGGAGATAGTAGGGGTCGCTGGATATTTGGCTTCTATGGAGCCCTTCCAGGCCAATCACCCCTCCAGGCTGAGCTTTTGACTTTAAAAATAGGCCTCCAAATAGCTAAAGAACAAGGCTTAACCAATCTAGAAGTGGAAACGGACTCTACTGATGTCATTAATTGTTTGGACAATGGAATGACTATTTTTAATAACATTATCCATGAGTGTAGGTTATTAATGACCCAGGTGATGGTTTAGCAAATCCACCACACTTTCAGGGAAGTCAACAAGTTGGCACACATGATGGCTAGAAGAGCATTGTGTGACAACAAAGTTAGGAATCTTACTATTCTCTACTAAACTCCCCCCCCC
>ML434381.1:0-22450 GCA_005239525.1 Nicotiana knightiana | reverse complement strand
ACCCCTCAATTTGCAAGTAACGTTTTAAGCTCAGACTGTGAAGGCTCTACTTCTTTTATTAAAAAAAGTTAGGAAAGATGTTTGTTCAAGACTAACTTATTTTGGGAACAAACATGTCCTTCGAGACATGTTATGTAATAACCAAGTAGTAAATGCCCCTTCGAATAATCATGGTTGTATAAACTCGACTATTATGTGATATTTATAAATAAGATCCCTGTTATAGAAAAAAAAGAAAAAGATTGGAGATGGCCTTATATACGACGATTATTTTTGTGTTGTTTTGTTTTGTTTTGTTTTGGTAAGACATATGGCAGTCAGTAACTTTTTTTTTTTTAAGCGAAAGAAAAAGAATATTGGAAATTGAAATTGGAAAAAAAGTTTGTCGGAAAATTACTTTTTCGTTTTGACATGAACTTCAGTGATTGAAATATTGAATTAATTAGTTGTGTGTGAATTGTAGCCCCGGAATCAATAGATCCAATCACATGGAATGAAATATGTAGTAGATCTTTCTAGAATGAGTCGGTTAATTTTACGAAAATCTCAAAAACTAATTTGTCAGAATTTGATATTTTGGTTTCTCTAATTCATGTCTTTGTAGCCAAATTCTAGTTTTAGTCAAAGTAGGTTTTACACAATTATAAATAGAGGTGCTCCTACCTATTTTCTAATAAAAATTCATAATTTTATTCCATCAACAACATGGACAACAAGGGCAAGAGAAAACTGGACGAAACAGCTACAGAAAAGAAGGAAGCGAATAAACCTCCAAATAGCTGGTTCGAATTAAAAATCAATACTCATGTCTATATTACAGGATTACCAGAAGATGTAACTGTTGAAGAAATAGTTGAAGTTTTTTCAAAATGTGGTATTATAAAGGACGATCCAGTAACACAAAACCCTAGAGTGAAGATTTATTTCGACAAAGAAACTGGAAAAAAGAAAGGCGATGCGCTCGTTACATATCTTAAAGGTCCTTCAGTTGATTTAGCCATTAAGATTTTAGATGGTACACCTTTACGACTAGGTGAAAATATTCTGATGAAAGTTGCGCGAGCAGAGTTTAAGCAGAAAGGAGAAAAGTTCGTACCAAAAGAAGTAGAAGTTGACAAGAACAAGAACAAGAAATTACAGAAAGTTGAACAGAGAATGCTTAGTTGGGGTGGTCGTGATGATACAGAGATACTGATTTCAGCTACAGTTGTGCTTCGGTATATGTTTGCGCCAGTTGAATTGAAAGAGGATGAGAATTTATGTTATGAGATAAAGCAAGACGTTCGAGACGAGTGTACAAAATTTGGTCCCGTGGAATTAGTCAAGGTGTGCGAAAATCACCCACACGGTGTTGCTTTGGTTAAATTTAAGGATCGAAGGGATGCGCGTAGGTGCATTGAGGCGATGAACGGACGATGGTTTGCATGTAGGCAAATCCATGCTAGTGAGGATGATGGAACTGTTAATCATGCTTTAGTTCGAGATTTAGATGAAGAAACTGATAGATTGGAGAAGTTTGGAGCTGAACTTGAAGCTAGTTCATCTATTGTGACGGAACCAGAATTTTATACAGATGACAACAACGATAACTACTAGTAAGAGCGACAATCAAACTTGTTTTTTTTTGTTCATAGTAGGCCCTCAAAACAACATCATTTTGAATTTGTGTTTTTTTTTCTTTCTAGGATGACTTGGTAAAAGCTCAACAAAATTTATTTATGTGGAAATAGTAGGAACACTTATTTTTGTTTGGCTTGATGTTAGTTTCCGTACTTTGGAGGGGGTTGTAGATGTGACAGGGGCTTAGCTTGTCGCACTCCACTTAGTTTCGTACTAATTGATTGCAAAACTTATTTACGTATCAATTAAAGAAATTAGCAAAAATCAATTTCTGATTTCTTTTTGCAGACCCAGAATTTTGTGCGACGACATCAACGATAACCATTTGTAGGAGCGACAATCAAACTTATTATTTTTTTTGTTCATAGCAGGGCCTCAAAACAACATCATTTTAAATTTGTGTTTTCTTTGTCTTTTCTGGAATGACTTGGTAAAAGCACAACTATTTAAACAATTTATCTGCTAACATAGTTCACAATTTGTTAAATTTTACAAGCAATATTTAATAAAGATCTATATGATATATTAAACAATGTAGCAAGCATAAATTGCTTGCTTGTGTGATAAACGATTATAAACTAACTAATCAATAAAACAGTTAAAAACTAAGATAAATTTAGTTCATACATGTAGGTCTACCCCTGTTCACATGCTTTTCCATGTGGAAATAGTATCTACATTTATTTTTGTTTGGCTATACTATCGATACATTTATGCACTTTTTGAATAGGAATTCATGTTTTGAAAGATTCTGGTTTCGTACTTTGGTGGATCTCTGATATATCGCAAAAAGAGAGGATTAGTAGATGTTATATGAGCTCAGCTTGTCGCACTCCAACTAGTTTTGTAATTGACTGCAAAACCTATTTATGCATTAATTAAAGAAACTAGCAAAAATCAATTCATAAACAATTTAGATTTCCTACTACAACTTCAAATTATTCAACCACATAGCTGATTCAAATACAATATAATATAAAGAAATACAACAATATGCATTCCATGAGATCTCAATGATCCTTTTATTTCTAAAATATCAACTAAATCTAATATTGGCTTATTCAACAAAACCTAAGTAATAAGACTACAAGAACATTAATCTTTGTAGATACTCTATTGCTAAGCTTGTGAATACAATAGCTAAATGTCCAAACTTAAAAAAAAAAATCTTCTCTATTGTTACACATTTCTTAGAATAAAAGCAAATACTATATAGAGAATACCAACAAGAAATGTGGAGATAATAGTGACCTTTGTAGGCATCCTTCCTTTATCAGCTCTCAAAACCATAGCTTCATAAATTGGCAAATAATTTATTACTACAAAAGCAGTAATAAACATTTGGATAAAGACATCATCCAAGCTTTGATCACCCGTGAAAATATCCATTAGTGCTTTGAGAAATGCTATTAAATTGATTATTGTTGTTGTTGCTAACGTAACGAACATAGGCGAAACGACCCCAAACTCAAAAATTCCTTGATGATACCTTTTACCTTGGTCATTATCCACTACTTTGCTTGTCAGACTGAATCCTTGTGTAGCCATGCCTAAGTATTTAGTTACATACTCAATAGTTCCAAATAAAAAAGATGTTAATCCCCTTATCATCCATATTCTTTGGTCATTCCACCATCTTTTCCATGTCCCTTGAGCTGACATAAAAATCAAGAAATCTTGTCCGTACGCTCCAAGAAATAAAAAAACGTACAAGAAAAATCATGGATCTGAAACCTGCGGCCAATGTTTTAAAAAAAAATGCGATTTTAGATATTCATATGGTATGTATATAAGGAACAACAACAACAACAACAACAACAACAACAACAAATAATATACTCAGTGTAGTACCATAAGTGGGGTCTGGAGATGGTGGAGTGTACGCAAATTTTACCCTTGTCTTTAAGAACGCAAAAAGGTTGTTTCTGATAGATACTCGGCTCAAGAAGAAAAAAGGGAAGGGCAATAACAAGCAAAATAATCTGACAACTAAAGTGAAAATCGAAACAAAGGCAGCAACAAGTAATAACATAAGTCTTATAAGGATATGAGAGACACTAAGTGGGCGTTTGGATATAAGAATTGTAAAATTCCAAAAAAGTGAATTTTTTTTCAAGTGAAAATGATAGTTGAAAATTAGAGTTGTGTTTGGACATGAATATAATTTTCGGTTAATTTTGAATTTTTATGAGTGATCTGAGTGACATTTTTGAAAAATAAATTTTTGGAGTTTTTTAAATTTTCGAAAAAATTTCAAAATTTATTTTCAAGTGAAAATTGAAAATTTTATGGCCAAACACTGATTTCGAAAAAAAAGTAAAAAATTCTTATGTCCAAAGGGGCTCTAAGTGATGTATCAGGAAACTAATCATTATTGTTTGGTATGTTTTGTACATAACTTAAATTGGTGCATACCTTTGGAAAGATGGGAACACATTGAGGAGAGCAAGTTGAGGAATGAAGGCATATATGGCAATTGGTATTGACCAAATGGGCCAAAATGCATAGTGAGTATAGCAATGGGCCATAACAAAGCCCATGGACCGAACACCGAAAGTTAAGGGGCTATATTTTGAGAAAGCAACTTCAAGTAGGCCCACATACCACCTCTTGTTTTGGCTGACCACATCATGGAGAGAAATAGGTACATCTTCTTAAAATGCAGTTTTTTTAGGATTGCAAAATACTGGTTTCCAACCTTCACATTGAAGTCTATAACCTGTGTAGTAATCCTCCACTAGTGATCCATACCTAAAGCCCATCTGCAGTATTTCGAGAGAAATGTATATTTTTAGCGGTTCCAGAAAAATAATAATCGATAATTTTTTTTTTGTATATACGTATTTATATACATATTTTATACACTTTTTGTGCTAACATATACAATTAGTTTCCGTCGACCGGCCAATTTTGTAGTTTGGCCTAATTTTGAATCTGTCAGGTCGTCGCAAGGAGATTATGAGCCCGTTTGGACATAAGAAATCTTTTATTTTTTTTTCGAAAAAATTTCACTTTTTTCGAAATCAGTGTTTTGCTATAAAATTTCTAATTTTCGTTTGAAGATGAATTTTTGAATTTTTTGAAAATTTTAAAAACTCCAAAAAGCCGTTTTCAAAATTTTTATTCAGATCTCTCACAAAACTAGTGCACCCNCTCCACTAGTGATCCATACCTAAAGCCCATCTGCAGTATTTCGAGAGAAATGTATATTTTTAGCTGCTCCAAAAAAATAATAACCGATAATTTTTTTTTTTGTATATACGGATTTATATACATATTTTATACACTTTTTGTGCTAACATATGCAATTAGTTTCCGTCGACCGGCCAATTTTGTAGTTTGGCCTAATTTTGAATCTGTCAGGTCGTCGCAAGGAGATTATGAGCCCGTTTGTACATAAGAAATTTTTTATTTTTTTTCGAAAAAAATTCATTTTTTCGAAATCAGTGTTTTGCTATAAAATTTCTAATTTTTGCTTGAAGATGAATTTTTGAATTTTTCGAAAATTTGAAAAACTCCAAATAGCCGATTTCAAAATTTTCATTCAGATCTCTCACAAAACTGGTGCACCTAGATTAACCTTCGTTCGGAACAGGAGCTGAAATAAGATTTGAACCAACTGTGATGTCCTTTATGTTTGTACTTGAGCCAAATGTTTATGTATTCTCATGTGGACTAATCTTTTTAAAGCCAAATATTGATGTATCATTTCTCAAANATTAACCTTCGTTCGGAACAGGAGCTGAAATAAGATTTGAACCAACTGTGATGTCCTTTATGTTTGTACTTGAGCCAAAGGTTTTTGCATTCTCATGTAGACTAATCTTTTTAAAGCCAAATATTGATGTATCATTTCTCAAGTATGTTATAATAGCTCTTGGGGATTGGTGGTCCCTAACAACAAATTCATAGAGATAGTCCGATAGAATTCACCTATTTGTCTTTTGGTTTTATTTTTTTTGAATGCGGTCGACAAATATAGTCTACAATATATATATGTTAAGTTCGGTCGGGACCCACCGTTGTGGACCTCGAGGGATGCATAACACCTTCCCCTCAAGGTAACTTGAGCCCTTACCCAATCTTTCCTACAGGCATGTCTTCTAGGTGAACAGTATAATAACAACAACAAATTAACCAATTAAAGTCCTATAACATAATTTCTAAATTAAGATTAATAGAACATAAGCTATATATATATTTGTTTCTAATATTTCTCTATGCTCTTTTTTGTTTGAAACATCTTCGCATCGCGCGGGTAAGTAAACTAGTAGATTATAAAAGGAAAGAATGTAAAATAAAAAAAATGAGTACAATCAAACATCTCTATAATATCAACTCTATTTAATAGTCATTCGCTATAAAATTTAATTTTTTCTCGGAATCAATTTTATGTTATGTTATAATATATATCCTCTATAACATCACTTTATTATAGCAGTCAAAAAATATCGGAACAAATAAAGCTGTTATAGAGATCTTTGACTGTATTATCGTTTCGCAAGTCTAAAATGTTATAGGTTAATTTGTTCAAAACAATAAAATTAGATTCTCTGCGTTCCTGTTATATGTTGGACCATATCTCGATAAGAAAATCATGTATTACATAGAAGGAATCCAATAATTCAAACAGTTAATATATCGAATATCTCTTTTCTATTTTTGGGGAAAAACACATTATAAGGACCATGTTGATTGTCGAATTCATTTATTTTGCCCTGTTTTATGCAAATTACACTTAATTCCTACTTAGAACACTAGTAATAATTAAGTCTCTCGGTCTACTTTTTTTTTCTTTTTTTAAAAAACCTTTGGTCGGTAATGTTCGGAGCAACTTGCAAGTAGTCGACCAATTTATTGGAAAACCTATGGTTGGACTCATATTTGAATGGGAGTTCGGAATTCGTGAGTTTTGTCGGGTTCCGATGTGCGTGTTGGGGGTTGACTTTTTGATTCTTGTTCAAGATCAAAGCTTTATTATTTGGAATCGTTTCCTATGACTTTTATTTATGATATTAACTTATTTTGGCTAGATTTGAGTTGTCCGAAGGTTGATTCACGCGGGAAAGGCTTACTAGTGGATTGATTTAGCTTCTTTGAGAAGTATCTTGCCTAACTTTATGTAAAAGTAACTACCATGTAGGATTTGGTCTGATTGCATTATTTGAATTATGTGAATGACGTGTACATGAGGTGACGAATATATATCCAGGCTTATATGTTAAAATTGACCGATTTCACTGAATATTTTTAATTTAAGCGGTTGAATGAGGACATATTAGGTTAATTCTTCCAAATCCATATTGACTTAATTAACACCCAATTTCAAAGGGTAGAGACTTTAGATGAAAAATAATTGAGCACTCGACTTATAAAGTTCTAAATTCACAGTGGTTCAACCCACCGGCATAAGTTGTCATCGTTAGAAAAATAATAATAAAAATGGCTTTGAGGCGTGAAAAACGACTGTCTTTAAAGAGTTATCGCCTATATACTAATTTAGGAAAATACAAACGGTTCTCTTCAGGATACAACAAAGCCTATAATAATACTTATGTTTTTCTGTATTCACGTTGTTGGAAGAACTTCTATTTTATAGAGCAACCATCGGACCTTTTCAAAACAAATGTGTTCTTTCACAAACAGACGCATCTGTTTATTCAAATAAATTTAAAAAATTAAATTTTAAATAAAACAGATTTAATTGTAGAAATAAATAAAATATAAATTATTTATTTTAGGTCTGACCTGACCCAGCCCGCGCCCAAGCCCCAAGTCCAAGTCTTTGATATTAATATATATAATATATAATATATGTATTTGCACACATATAAGAGTATGTGTTCTAAATTAAACACATAAAATGACAAGGACTTAAAAGGCACACAAAGTGACCTTGCACCACCGATGTGGGACAAGTCCCACTTTTCCAACTTATATAACAAACTATCTTTCAATCCCCCACTAGTTTGTTATATTTCTCATAATATTACTCATATAGGAGAGTATCTTATTTTGATTTGAACTTTCCATTAGTGTAAATATCTTAAGTTTTCACGAAGTTATTGGTACCTTAAATGTTTGAATCACAACTCCTTGTGTCAAAACCAAAAATATCACACGCACAATATTATATAGTGACTAAGAAAATCCAGTATTCGCTTTAGCACGTTTACTGCCATGTGCTCATCCTGTATTCACGAATATTGTAACGACCCGACCGGTCGTTTTGAGCTCTAGCGCGTCGTTCAGCGGTTTGAAGTCTTGAGCAGCTCCATTTCAGGTATTATGACCCGTGGGCGTGGTCGGAGTTGAATTTCGGGAAGTTTAGAGTTAATTTGGAAAGAAAATTCTCATTTCAGAAGCCTTAAGTTGGAGAAATAACTAAGATTGAAATTTTGAGTAAACGACCTCGGAATCAGGATCTGAAGGTTCCAGCAGGTTCGTATATTAATTTCGGACTTGGGCGTATGTCCGGATCGGGCTTTGGATAACCCGGGAGCGTTTCGAAGCATGTTATGGAAGATAGCATTTTAGAAGAATTTCCTAAGTTTGACTAGAATCTCATTTCAGTGATATTGATGTCTGTTTGGGATTCACATCCTGGGAATAGCTCCGTATGGTGATTATGGATTTGGGAGCGCGATCGAAAGTGAATTCGGATGTCCGTAGGTCATTTTGAAGTCATTTGGCTAAAGATAGAAATTTGAAGTTTTTGAGAAATCCGACCGGAAGTGGAAATTTTGATATCGGGGTCGGAATACGATTTTCGAAAGTTGGAGCAGGTCCCTAATGTCAAAAATACTTGTGTACAAAATTTGGGGTCAATCGGACGTGATTTGATAGGTTTCGACATCAGATGTGAAAGTTTGGAATTTCAAGTTCTTAAAGTTTGAATTTTAGTGCGATTCGTGATTTCGGCGTTGTTTGATGTGATTTGAGGCCTCGAGCAAGTCCGCATTATATTTTGGAACATGTTGGTGTAATTGGACGGGGTCCCAGGGGCCTCAGTTGGATTTTGGGTGGTTAACGGATCAAGTTTGGAGAGGGCTGAAGTTGCTGTCATTTGGTGTGACCGTACCTGCGAGGCTTGGGCCGCAGGTGCGGCTTTGGCGCCGCAGGTGCGATATTTGGCTGGCTTGGCTGGGAGCGCAGGTGCGATGCAGTTTCTGCACCTGCGAAGGCGCAGATGCGGACAGTGTGGCGCAGGTGTGGAGTTTGGCTGAGGCTAAGGAAGCCGTAGGTGCGGAAGTTTTGGGCGCACCTGTAGAAGCGCAGGTGCGAGAAGTGGATCGCATGTGCGAAAATAGGCCTGGGCAGAATGTTTTAAAATCGAGATTTTTGGCCATTTCTCTCATATTTCTCATGGATGGGCAATTTTATGAGGGCTTCAAGAGGGGAATTTCATCATCTATGTCAAGGTAAGTTATTCCAACTCATCTCAAGTTAAATACAAGGTATATGCATAGATTAAAACATGAAAGATTGTGGAAAAAACTTGGGAAATTTTAAAGAAAACCTAGAAATTTGTATTTGTATTTTTAGCTACGAATTTGAGCATGGAATTTAGATAAAAGTGTATATTTGACTTAGTAGGGCTATGGGTAGAGTTTATCTTCGAGAAATTTCGGATTTCGGGCACGTGGGCACGAAGGCATTTTGGTCAATTCACTGAGCGGAGTTGGGAAAGTATATAATTTGAATTTTTACGAGTATTAGAATGAATTTTCATTGCTTTGCCCATTATTTGGTAGTTTTAGGGCGTTGTGCATCCATTGGAGTCGTCGGAAGGGCTTGGAAGCCAGATATGGAATTTCGGAGCGAGGTAAGTCTCCTTTCTAACTTTGTGAGGGGGAATTGACCCCCTAGGTGAACTAATTAATTGTGCTACTATATGTGGGGGCTACGTACGCACGAGGTGACGGGAGTCCGTGCGTAACTACTATTGTGCGATGTCCGGGTAGTCTAGGACCCACTAGCATGCCTTACGTGTTGTACATGTGATACTCCCAATAATCAGACTGTTAATGCTATTGAATCGGTAATTTATTTCCTAAGAATACTAGAGTGTACCTTTCTTAATCATTTAGAAAGAGAATTGATTCCTCCGTGGATAATTGTATTCCTGATAAGGTTATATTATTGAATATTATTAAACTTGGCAAATGAGTTTCAAAACAAAGATTTAAAAGCTATTTTCGTGTTCGTTTAAGAAGAGTTTTACCACTTTCCTGAGTAACTGCTTTCTTGATAAAAATGTGGACTTATTGTGTGAAAATGTGTATCTATGGGTGCCTGAGTCGCATGTATGATTCGCGAGCAGGATAACCCTGTATTTATGTATAACGGCGCCGCATGATTGATTCGCGAGCAGGGCAGATAGATGTATCTATGGTTCGAGCCGTTCGACCCTCGGCAGTGCACATTTTATTATTGTTGGTCCGCGCCGTTCGACCTTCGGCATTGCTTGCGCATGATATTTACTGCGTATTTGCTGTGATTTTGCCTGATTACTGGCCTGGAAATTTTAAGTTGTCAACTGAAATGATAGAGATTTAAAGTTATTAAAATTTTGGAATAAGTTGTTCTTTCCCGTTGATTATTTGATTAAATCATCTATGTTTGATTATTTGTTATTGAAATGACGAAGAGTTAAAGTGTTAAATGTGGAAGGGCTGATATTATTTATTCCTGATTTTAATAAATTGCCTATGACAATCATGCTTAGTGTCTCACTTGATTATACTAAATTGTCCTTTAGCAAGTGTCAAATCGACCCCTCGTCACTACCTTTCTGAGGTTAGGCGGGATACTTACTGAGTACACGTTATTTTCGTACTCATGCTAAACTTGCTGTGCATTTTTATTGCACAGGTACTTTCATAGCGATGTGGATGGTACGGAGACTTAGGCGAGCTGCATCATCCGGAGGTGATCCGCAGCTGACAGAGTCTCCCTCACATTGTATTTATTTTTATTTTAAATTCCTTGTCCAATTTGTATTTCGGAAAATCTTTGTAATATTTATGAAATTCTTAGAATTTGTTCATGCACTTGTGACACCGGGTTCTGGGATGTGTATGGGATGTACTTTATAAAAATGGAATATTAAACTGTCGTATTTACTTAACGGATTTTGTTTAGTTATTATGTAATAAGTTAAAAGTAATTATTTCCAAAAAATGTTAAAACATGAATTTATTTCAATTAATTAATGATTGGCTTGCCTGACGGTGGTGTCCGGCGCCATCATGACCTTAATAGATTTTGGGTCGTGACAACATGGTATCAGAGCACTAGGTTCCCTTAGGTCTCACGAGTCATGAGCAAGTCTAGTAGAGTCTTGCGGATCGGTACGGAGACGTCTGTACTTATCTTCGAGAGGCTACCGGGCTGTTAGGAGTAATTCCTTTCTTGATTCCTCATCGTGCGATTTGATTCCTTTAAGGCTTATGCCTATGTTTATTGCTACTCAATCTTACGCGTCGCGAAGCATTTGCTATGAATCGGGAATTTGAGGAATTGAAATGGTGCTACGAATATGATGCGAGATGTTTTCCATGTGTAATTGGGTGGGGCTGTTGTTATGGCCTTGCGGAAGGATAATATGTTGTTTCAGCTCAGTAGCTGTGTTTCTGAGAGCCTTGAGGTTATGCTTAGATTGTTATGATTCTTACGATTGGTTATCGCGCGATGTGAGTATGATGGTGGAATACTTGCCCATATGTTGGGGGTGATGAATGGCTTGAAGGGAGGTCTTCTCAGGGCGTGATTTCTAGATTGCAGCATTTTAGTTCCGGCAGAGGAAAGGCATTTGGACTATAAATGGTCAGGTTTTGGATTGATAAAGCAGTAAGACTTGGTGTTTTCAATTAAGGTGGGATATTCACATGTGATGTGAAATCATCGTCATTAATCGTATGGAATGTGTTAAGTATGTCGGTGCTATGGTTTCTTCGATTGCATTGTGTTAGAGTGTTGTGAAGTAGTATTGAAGAAGCGGTTGTTAAAGATCGTAGTGCGTGGTGGTTTAGGACTGAATAGTTATTTCTAATGAAGGCAGCTCGAGAAATATGATCCTCGGAGAGTTTGAAGTCGCGGTGATCTACTGGTGTAAGAGCTGCATAGAATGATATTGAATTGGACAGCATACGACGAAGGAAGACATGTGAGAAGTATCAGGCGGCGGCTAAATTTCTAAAAGGCCAGGCGTAAGGAAAGGAGGTCAGGCAGTGCTTAAAGGAATGAGATTAACAAAGTGGGAGAGTGACAACATAGCACAGGAGTTCAGTGGTAAGACAACTGCCTATCTTGAGAGAAAGTTTGAGAGTTTTAGTGGATGGCGATTGGGTCTACGAGCTTAAGTTGAAATATGGGTTATTTCGGCGGAAGGTTAGATATAATAGGGAGGAGTTGTTAGGAATGAAGAAGGACGCAATATGGCGGTGAATTTGAAGATGTTATAGCGCATTTAATAGACGTCAATGAGGAGTGGGCGGACTAGTAAAGTTGGTAAAGGAAGAAGGGCGCAGGATAGGGTATTGATGTTTTAGAGAGTGTGCAGTACATCGTCGTTGGAAGGTGTCAATTGGTGATTTCCACAGGTGGGTTATCTCCTGTGAATAGGTTTGTGGTTGTGTGGTTGGCAAGTTTCTGTGAGGGATTCTAGTGGCTATTCGGTAGGAGGCAGAATGAGTGAATGATGCTAGAGAATTTCAGTATTTAGTGAATGCGGACAGGGGAATTCGGAAGAGTTGGACGGATTGGTTAAGCAAAATCATTTTAACAAAGGAGAAAGGATCTCAACAGGGTCTAGAGTGGTACACAAAGTAGCTTCGGGCTAAGTGGGGGAGTCCCACCACTTGCAGTTGGGTTGTAGGATTGTGTTATCATGGGGTTGCGGATTGTCGGCGTGTTGGACAGTTATTTCAGCTAAGGGGAAAGGAGTAAAATGGTGATCGTGCGTGGGATTTGATGAATGGTGCAAAAGTGGGTCCTATTGGACTAGGGTTAGGCTTGGAAAGATTCAGAATTTGTGCTTAAGGCATAGGCGAGTTGCAAGGGTAGTGACTCAGTCACGTGTTTCATTGAAAAGGGTGTTCGGGTGCTAGAAGAGCCTTGGAATTGATTGTATTCGGGGCCAGTCAGAGTGGGTGACTCTCAATAGTGGTCCTAATAAATTCGGAAGTTAAGAACGTGATGTTTAAGGGTTTCAGGCAGCAATATGATTTCTATGTATATCGCCTAAGTGTGGGGTGTTGATGTTTAGTTTAAAGTGTATATATTTCTATGTATATCGCCTCATATTTTACTTTTGTTTCGTGAGTTTTAGATGTTAAATGTGATGATTTATGCTAATTTGAAGTGTTTTTATGTTTAGGAATGATTCGGGATCAATTGTGGGCGAAACGAGCGAAATTAGAGCCAAAACGACGAAATCGGCGATTTTGCGATTTTGGGCGCCACAGGCAGGGCTGGGCGCCACCTGTGGCGCTGGAGGCAGAAACGTTATAAGGGGTAGTGCTATGGTGGGCGCCCGGTGCTAGCCAGGGCGCCGGTGACATGAATTTTTTCTATTTTGCCCGAGACACGGTTATTTCGGCCCTAAACCTACCCAACACGTATAAAAGCAAGTCTAATCTTGTTTTTGAGGGGATTCACGCCATTTTGGAGAGAATATACACACGGAATTGCTAGGGAGCGAAGGATTCTTAGTTTTCTTCATCTTTTTCTAATATTTACAATTAATTCAACAATTATGCAATTGTTTGATTTTAGCATGAGTGGCTAAACACCCATTGTTCTGGGGTTGTGATTTAGCCATGAATATTGCTATTCGACATTAGCGTAACCTTGATTTTAATTCAATCAACATATAGTTGTTTCTTGAATTCTGTGTTTAATTGCTTAATTATCTGGCCAACAATTAGATTATATATACTATCTATGCTATGCTTGGGAAGTCGTGTATAGATTAGAGAAGAATTGAAGAGAGCACGATCTTAACCCTTCAGGGGAGCGGATTTGTGGTTAGGATAGGAATATACCTGGTCACCGTGCTTAATTAAATATTGTAATCTTAGTGCATTCTGATAGATTAATTTCATAGGAATATAGGCATTAATCTATTGAGAATAGGCGAGTAGTGCTTCGGGAGAAGGATATGAAAGCAATTATCGATTAACTAGCAACCATGAGTGAATTATATGAAAGGGAGAGTTAATTAGAATACAATACGAATGGTGAATCGATCATGACCCTAGAATATTTGTCTCTATTGAATACACAACAATCAACTCATTACTTGATAATTAGTTATTTCGTAGAATCGTAGTATAAAATAGTTACATTCCTGGATTTTTACTTTGGCTTGATTAAATAACAATTATAGTGATTTAGTAAGTAGTTTACACAAGTATCTGTGGGTTCGACACTCGATTTATCATTATATTACTTGTACGACCACATATACTTGCGTGTGCGTTTGGGACCAACAAGTTTTTGGCGCCGTTGCCGGGGTCTTGAATATAGATTACTTTCTAGTTTTTGCTTTAATTGTTTATTTCATCTAGTCTAACGTTACTTGATCTTTGCTCTAATATCAGGAACTTCGATTGAATGCGTAGGGTCAGAAGCCAGGACGGACTTGACGGCTTTGACCCCGAACTTGAGAGAACATTTCACAGGAGGTTGAGGGAAGCAAGGGATACAAACAATATTCAGGAACTCATTCAATTTCCTGTGAACATGGCTGAGGAACAACACATAGATGTTCAAGAGGTAGCAATGCCCAGTGTTGCTAATGTTACCTCCAGCATCGTGAAGCCCAGAATCTTTGGGCACTTTGAGCTGAAACAGAGCATGATCCAGCTACTTCATGCAAACGGGCAGTTTATGGGAAAGGTTCAAGGGGCTACTCAGAGACTGTCCTCATCACAATCAGACAAACGAGGTGTTAGTTCACACTTTCATTGAGGGGCCCCATCCCCAAACAAAAATTGTGGTAGATGCAACAACTGGAGGTCAGGTATTGGAGAAGAATTATGATGAAATATTTGTATTATTGAATAAATTCTCCAAAAGCAATCCAGACTGGCAAGGTGAGATGGGAAGGAATGTGGTTCAAAAGTCACCAGGGGTTCTTGAACTAGATGTNGAATCTTTATATTCAGCATGGGAAAGGTTCAAGGGGCTACTCAGAGACTGTCCTCATCACAATCAGACAAACGAGGTGTTAGTTCACACTTTCATTGAGGGGCCCCATCCCCAAACAAAAATTGTGGTAGATGCAACAACTGGAGGTCAGGTATTGGAGAAGAATTATGATGAAATATTTGTATTATTGAATAAATTCTCCAAAAGCAATCCAGACTGGCAAGGTGAGATGGGAAGGAATGTGGTTCAAAAGTCACCAGGGGTTCTTGAACTAGATGTTGTCTCAGCATTGTCAGCTCAGATCTCTACATTGACTAACCAAGTCAATCAGATGACCCTGATCATTAACAAGCAACAATCTCAACCACTGTAACAGGCCCAGCCAGTGCAACCAGTGCAACAGATTCAGGTATTTTGTGAAGTCTGTGGAGAGGGTCACCCGAGTGACTTGTGCCCAGCCAATCAAGAGTCTGTCTGCTTTGTGGGTAATGCGAATAGGGGTCAAGCAAATCAATACGGGAACACTTATAATCCCAACTGGAGAAACCACCAAAACTTCTCTTGGGGTGGAAATCAAGGCACTCAGAATCATTACAGGCCTCCAGCACCTCAAGCACCTCAACAACAGTACAAACCACCTCAGGCTGAACAATCAGCTAGCCTAGAGGATATTATGAAGAGAATGATGAACGACCAACTTGTTTTCAATAAGAAAATAATGCCTGATCACCAGGCCCAAACAATAGCAATGAGAAATTTGGAACGTCAAGTGGGGCAACTTGCCAGTTCCCAAATTACCCGACCAACGGGGGCTCTCCCAAGTGACACTGAAGCTAATCCTAAAGCTTCTGTTAATGCTATATCATTGAGGAATGGGATACAATTGGAAGAAGTTCAGTCCAAGAAGAGAAAGCAGGCAACTTTTAATGAGAAACCAGCCACTATTGAATCAACATCAGACAATCCAAAAGTATCGGAAAAGCCAGCTGAAGAGGCGGTGGCTGAGCAACCCCCACCATTGGTTGCAAGGCCACCCCCTCTGTTCCCTCAAAGGTTGAAAAAGGTGAAAGATAATGCTGCATACAAAAAGTTCCTTGACCTCTTGAAGCAGGTACAAATCAATATTCCATTGTGAACAACTAATTTTTTACCACACTCAAATGATATATTATTTTAGTGTAAATATTCTTTTAGATCTAATCTTGATGTTTTAAACTTTATCTTACTCTTAATAGGTTTTATTTAAGAAATTAAAAACTACAAAAAATATTCACATTCTTAGAGTATAAAATTTGTTCCTGTGTTTATATATATGTTTCTTTTAATTTTAAATGTAAGTTATAGTAGTATTTTTCTTAGTATAATTTAAACTATAGTGTAAATATTCAATTTTCTTATGTATATAATATTTATGTATAAAAGTAGCTCACTCATATTTTTAGCTATACATTTTCCTTTCTCTTTTATTTGTTTCAAAAAAAAAAAAAGTAAGTAAAAAGTAATTTTAAAAAAAAGGGCAACCAACGAGAAGAACAATAGAGAGGGGGACGTAAGCCACTTTCTCACGTCTCACGTCTAGTCCACACTTTCACATATTCCCTCACCTCAATCCCATGTAAACTAACTCCTTTGTACATTATCATGTAACCACCAAAAAAAAATTTATAAAAGAAGACACACACGGATAATAGAGAGGAGGACGGAAGCAGATTTGGGGAAAAGGACAGAAAACAGAGTCGAAAGAGGGAGAAGAACGAGAGGGAAAGAATAAACCTATCTTCCTCTTCCAAAATTCAGACATTAAACCACCTGAAAATACCTCAAAAACCAGCTGAAAAATAGTTCCAAAATAGCTACAAAATCCAAAAAAAAAGCAGCTCGAAGAAGTCCCAAACTCACCCCAAAACGTCACTAGAACGCAGCTTCGCGGGTTCTGTTCGAGTCCGTTGTGATTGTGGCTGTTATTTATGTTTAATTGCCGATTCGGGTTCAAGATTTGTACGAGGTTGGAATTTCTTTCAAGTAAATACATAGTTTCGATCCTTAAGGTTCTTCTCCATTTTGTTTCGACTGTTTTTGAATAGCTTGAAATCTATATATTTGTTATTATGTTGTTTTCATTAAGTGTTAAGTCAATACCTGATTCGAGTGTTTGTCAGTTTCTGATATTGGTTGGATGCTACTGTGCTTAAGAGCTTCCATGAATATAACTAGGGTAAGAAATTTTGGAGATAATATTTTTTTTTGATAAATTTGGGCCTTTCCGTCTTTACATTAGGCTATGAGTATTGCTTTTGAAGATAAAAGTTGAATAGGCTGCTGATTTAGTTTAGTCCAAATTCTGTTGGGTTCGAAACGAGCTTCATATCCATTTTATTAATGTGCTTTAGTTTGGGATCCAATGGACCTTTCATTATTTGATAATAAATAAAATGAATTAGAAGAATTAGGTAGATATGGGCCAATGTTCATGGGGCTGATTAGATGAGATGCTATTTTATTAAACTTCTAGTTTTATCCTATTAGCTTCATTTATTTATTAATTAATTTTGTCTGATTCTTATGAATATTTTACAATTTGATCTCAAATTCAAAGTGTGGATCGACAATAATTAGAATGAAGGATTTTGGGGGCCCTAAAGTTAAACTAGGTTTGAGATTGTCAGCTAGCTCATTTCTTCTACAATAACACTTTATCTATAAATTCGGAATATTTACAATATCTCAAACATAGGAGATGAATAACTCATGAACATTCGTATGATGTTTTTTTTAGGCGCGTTTAAACCTATCATTGTGATTATGTACACGTTCGCATGATATAATTATAATTTTCAAAAATAAATCAAAGTACGTGTTCGCGCGACTTTAACCAAATAATTTTTGTAAATAATAAGTGTTATTAATTATATACACGTTCCTGTGACATAATTATGATTCTCAAAATAAATCAAGGTATGCGTTCGCGCGACTTTGACTAATAATCTTAATAATAATAAAAGAGATGGACTTACGTCTTAAACTCTTTTCTTGCTCAAGGCAAGCTAAAGAAGATAAAGTTTTTCTTTGCTATAAATTCAATAAGTGTAGCTATAATATTAAGATACTTTTTTTTTTTACTTTTAGTTATCATACTTGAGAATTGAGATAGTTATGAGTAATGACCTGCTTTTCTTTCAAAAAAAAAAAGAAAAAGAAAACTTCAAGGCCTTCAGAGATAACTTTAGACTAATTTAGGAAAATAAACAATTTATAAACACGTTTGTATGCTTTAGGCGCGTATTAATAAATAAATTATCATGATGATGTACACGTTCATGTGACATAACGAATATTTTTAGTTAAAACCAAAGGTATACGTTCGTGTGACTTTGGCCAAATAATCGTAATACTAACAAAGTGTGATTAGTTGTGTACACGTATGCGTGACATGATTCTTGACGCGCCGAACGAAATGAGTACACGTACGCATGACTCATTTCAAGATAATTTCATAATTATGAATAATCAAGCAATTAAGAGCGGTAAAAGTAAAATGCACATAGGTTCTAAAATACATAATCTAACAAATTCACTAAGCCAGTTATTATTAAAGCGACCGTGTTAAAACCACGGAATTCGGGAGTGCCTAACACCTTCTCCCGGGTTAACAGAATTCCTTACTCGGTCTTCTGTGTTCGCGGACCGTAAAATAGAGTCAAAGTTCCTCGATTTGGGATTTAAAAATAAATCGGTGACTTGGGACACCATAAATTATTCCAAGTGGCGACTCTGAATTTAATAGATAATATCATTTCGAATATTGTCACTTTAATTAGAAAAACTCCCAGTCCCCCTGTGGAAAAAAGGAGGTGTGACATCCACTGGTAGATATTTTGCAGGAGGTGCCCAAATATGCTAAATACATCAAGGACATTGTGGCCAATAAAAGAAGGCTGACTAAGTTTGAGACCGTGGCGCTCACTGAGGAAGTTAGCTCAAGAATTTAAAGCAAGCTACCTCAGAAATTAAAGGATCCAGGTAGTTTTACTATCCAGATCTCAATTAGTAAGCATGCAGTCGGGCGAGCTTTGTGCGATCTTGGGGCGAGCATTAATTTGATGCCGTTATCTGTGTTCAGGAAGTTGGGGTTGGGTGAGCCACGCCCAACAACAGTGATTTTACAATTGGCTGATCGCTCCTTGGCTCATCCTGAGATGTAATTGAAGAATGTGCTGGTTCAGGTGGGCTCTTTCATATTTCCAGCTGATTTCATTATCTTGGATTATGAGCCTGATCAGGATGTCCCATTTATTTTGGGGCCTCCCTTCTTAGACACGGTCCGAGCTATCATTGATGTGTGTGAAGGGAAGATGATGATGCGAGTTGGTGATCGAGTGGAAGTGTTTAACGTATATAAAGCACTCAAATTACCCGTCCACTATGAAGAGCTATCCATGATTACTGTAGTGGAAAGCAAGTCGGCATCAGTGGTTCCCTACATGAGTCCTGTTGACCCTCTTGAGCAAGTGTTGGTTGGGGATGAAGAAGATAGTGAAGATGAAACAAGGGGAGACATCGAGAAAGTTCTTGAAATATCCTGTATTTACCTCCACGGTCTAGGAAAATTTGAGGAGTTGAACAACCATGTTACTCTGACCCCTTCTAAGCCATCTATTGATGAAGCTCCAAAGCTGGAACTTAAACCTCTTCCAGCACATTTATGCTATGCTTATTTGGGGAACTCTGAGACATTGCCCGTAATCATCTCGTCCAGCCTGACCAATACACAAGAAGAGAAATTGCTCAGAGTACTTCGTGAGCACAAAAAGGCGATTAGGTGGACCATTGCAGATATTAAGGGAATCAGCCTGTCGTTTTGCATGCATAAAATCTTTTTGGAAGATGGACACCGCCCGAGTGTTGAGCAGCAAAGGAGGTTAAATCCCATCATGAAAGAAGTAGTGAATAATAAGTCATAAAATTGCTGGATGCAGGTATCATTTTTCCTATTTCTGATAGCAACTGGGTGAGTCCGATTCTATGTGTGCCCAAAAAGGGAGGGATGACTGTGATTGAGAATGAGAAAAATGAGCTAATTCCTACCCGAACTGTTACAGGATGGTGAGTTTGCATTGATTATCGGAGGCTCAACAAGGAAACACACAAGGATCACTTTCCACTCCCCTTCATTGATCAAATGTTGGACAGATTAGCAGGGCATAAATATTATTGATTTCTTGATGGGTATTCAGGTTACAATCAAATCGTCATATGCCAGAGGATAAGGAGAAGATCACATTTACTTATCCTTATGGAACCTTCGCCTTTAAGAGAATGTCATTTGGTCTTTGTAATGCACCAGCCACGTTCCAGAGATGCATGATGGCTATTTTTGCTGATATGGTGGAAAAATTCGTGTAGGTGTTCATGGATGGCTTCTCAGTCTTTGGGTCATCTTATGATGATTGTTTGAAAAATCTAAGCATGGTGTTGGCCCGTTGTGAAGAAACGAATCTGGTCTTAAATTGGGAGAAGTGTCACTTTATAGTGTAGGAAGGCATCGTTTTGGGTCATACAGTATCTAGGAGTGGCATCGAAGTTGATAAGGCAAAAGTGGAGGCAGTTGAAAAACTACCTCCACCAATTTTGGTGAAGAGTGTCCGGAGTTTCTTGCGACACGCAGGATTCTATAGGTGCTTTATTAAAGATTTTTCTAAAGTTGCTACTCCTTTGTGCAGGTTGCTGGAAAAAGATGTCAAGTTCAATTTTGATGAAGCCTGCTTGAAGGCATTTGAGGAGCTCAAAAAGAAATTGATAGCTGCCCCCCATAATTGTTGCGCTTGATTGGTCCGTACCATTTGAACTTATGTGTGATGCAAGTGACCATGCAATTTGGGCAGTTCTAGGCCAAAGGAAAGACAAGGTGTTTTATTCCATTTACTATGCGAGTAAGACCCTTGATGATGCACATCAGAATTACACCACCACTGAGAAGGAGCTGCTAGCTGTGGTGTGGGATTTTGGAACATTTTGGGCATACTTGGTGGGAACAAAAGTCATAGTCCACACAGATCACGCAGCAATCAGGTATATACTTACAAAGAAAGAATCTAAAGCTAGATTGATGTGCTGGATTTTATTGTTGTAGGAATTTGATGTGGAGATAAGAGACTGAAAGGGCACTGAAAACCAAGTAGCTGATCATCTGTCGAGGCTGGAAAATCATAACCATATGGAGGAGGGTGGAGATATTAAAGAAGTTTTTCCTGATGAGCAACTTTTTGCTATAACCCAAGACCCTCCCCCATGGTATGCTGATTATGTGAATTATCTGGTGAGTGGGGTACTTCCTCCGGAAATTGAATCTGAGGCAAGGAAGAGGTTCTTACATGATGTGAAGTTTTACTACTGGGATGAGCCCTATTTGTACAAAGAATGTGGTGATTAGTTAATGAGGAAATGTATTTCTGATAAAGAGGTGGAACTCGTGCTGTATGATTGTCATGCATCACATATGGGGGCCATCATGGTGGTGATAGAACAACGGCGAAAGTGATACAATCTGGGTTCTTTTGGCCAACTCTATTTAAAGACGCCCACGCGTTTGTTAAAAAGTGTGACCAGTGCCAGAGAACAGGAACGATCACAAGGAAGCATGAGATGCCTTTGAATAATATCTTGGATGTCGAGATTTTTGATGTGTGGGGGATAGATTTTATGGGTCCTTTCCCATTGTACAGGGTAAATAAGTACATTTTGCTGCCAGTTGACTACGTGTCGAAATGGGTGGAGGCAATTGCATTGCCGATGAATGACGCCATGGTTGTCGCTGCGTTTGTGAAGAAGAATATATTCTCAAGATTTGGTACTCCACGTGCCTTGATTAGTGATGAAGGAACCCATTTTTTGTAATCGGTTGTTGAATAACCTTTTAGTTAAATATGGAGTCCGTCATCGAGTTGCAACAACATATCACCCTCAAACAAGTGGACAAGCAGAGGTATCCAACAGAGAAATAAAGAAAATATTAGAGAAAACGGTGAGTGTGAATAGGAAGGATTGGGCTGCAAAGTTAGATGATGCCTTATGGACATATAGAACAACTTACAAAATGCCAATTGGGGCATCACCGTACAAGCTGGTCTATGGGATGGCGTGTCACTTTCCCGTGGAGCTTGAATATAAAGCATATTGGGCCATCAAGAAGCTAAACATGAATCTTGAAGCCGCGGGTGAGAAAAGATTGCAGCAGTTGGATGAATTAGATGAGTTCAGGTTGCACTCGTATGAAAATGCCAAACTTTACAAAGAAAAGACCAAGAGATGGCATGACAAGCATATTAAGCCGCGTCAATTTGAGCCAGGCCAACAGGTATTATTATTCAATTCTAGGTTGAGTTTGTTTCCTGGAAATCTGAAAATGAGATGGTCAGGCCCATTTGAGGTGGTGAGAGTCACTCCATATGGTGCATTTGAGTTGCGAGCTATACATGGTGAAAGAAAATTTTTGGTGAATGGACATAGAGTCAAGCACTATTGGGGTGGTACCATAAATTGTGAGAAGACCAAAGTCGTGCTCGTTGATTAGTGATGCGAGACTCTGCATCGTGCCGCGAAGTTAAATCAGGCACTTGTTGGGAGGCAACCCAATTTTTAATCGCTTTCGTAGTTAACTTCTTAATTTTTTTTAGTA
>ML434379.1:0-22862 GCA_005239525.1 Nicotiana knightiana | reverse complement strand
TAGCCAGGCGTTTGGGCTGAAACGCCAGCCCTACCCTGGCGTTAGGGCTGAAACGCCAGCCCTATCCTGGCGTTAGCCAGGCGTTTGAGTCCAAACGCCAGGGTCCCCAGTTGGCCAGAAATCGAGTTTTGACGGGTTTAAGTGTTTTCTAATTGAAATAGAAGTCTCCTACACGGTTAGGGTTCACCCTAAACCTATAAATAGACTCCTAAAACACAACTACAATGGAGATTCACAGAGATTCGAGATTAGAGTGGATNTACGTTCTTGTTGTAGTTGATTGAAGGGCCCTCAATTAGCTGTGCCTATTTATTATGTATCTACTTGAGAGAGAGTGCATATTTAGGTAATTGTTTGAACAACACCACTCCCAGAGTATAGACGAAAGTCATAACCGAGGGTTTAGAGGTTGGATTAGAGATAACGATACTTCGGGTGCAATCTAAGTGAACTGTAATGCAATCTAGCTAGCGTAACTTGAGAGAGTGCGTCTAGTAAATTATCATAATTACTTGAGAGAGATTTATGGTAGATAGAGTGTTCATGATTGATAGAGACAACTAATCAAGCTATACGAAGTATCCGAGAAGTAAGTTCACCAGCGGGGGAAACCATAACCTTAGATTTTTATTACAATTGTTTATACATTAGCGTATCTAATCTTTACTTTTAATATTTATTATTAGTAATTTAAATAACATCAGGTGACAACTGAGTAGTATTTTAACAGTTTGCTTGATACGCCAATTCCCTGTGGGATCGACTCTGGGCATAATACCCCAGGATTATATTTGCAACGCCTGCTTAGTCTTCTACAAGACATAGTTGAGCGTGATCAAGTAACGTGGGTACGCCAACTCAGTAAGTAACCAAAGTATCTAAAACTAGAGTGCAGTGACGAGCATTTAAACTTTATAGTTTCATAAAAATAAGTACCAGTAAAGGTAATAGATCAAGTCAAGGGTCCACATGTATCAAAGATTTCACAAAACTCCAGTTATTCCGTTTAAACTTGTATAAAACATTAGTCAACATTTATCAAATAGGCTCAGTGTAAAGAAAAGTGAAAATAGTAGTTTCATAAAAATATTAGCCACTCGGGCAGAGTGTCACTCACAAATAAAGCCTCTCGGGCAAGCCTCTCAGTCACTCGTAACTCTACTCTCATGAGTCAATTCTCACACTCAGCACTCTCATTCATCTGGTACCATATAACAACTATTGCGGCGTGCAGCCTNCACACACACACACACACACACACACACACACACACACACACACACACACACACACACACACACACACACACACACACACACACACACACACACACACACACACACACACACACATATATATTGCTGCGGCGTGCAACCCGATCCATGTAATAGTCGACTGCGCCCATTGGAGGTGTACGGACTCCGAAGTGGCTCCTAGATCCCAAGCGCTATATTGCTGTGGCGTTGTCACGACCCCAAATCCAGGCCAATCGTGATGGTGCCTATCATCGAACTAGGCCAGCCAAAACTTCACTCAAATCATGATAAACTTCCATTTACATCCTTACTATACCGATTACCCATAAAAGTTTCCTTTAAACATTTATAAAACAGGTAAATCTATACTGAACGTTTAAATACAACCCCCGAGAACCCAGAGTCACTGGTCATGAGCATCTACATAAAATATACAACTCAATGAAAATAAATTCTATAATAGTAAATAGGAGAGGGAGCAAGACTGCGGACCCATGCAGCTACCTCGCAACCTCCGAGAATCTCTGGAACAGATAGGCAGCTCACCCTGCCCTAACACCTGAATCTGCACACAAGGTGCAGGGAGTAATGTGAGTACGCCAACTCAGTAGAAATGAAAATAAACCATGTCTGAGAAGCAAGAAACACGTAAAATCAATTCCAACAAATCACAATATATACAACCTTACTTTCCAATAGTATAACATAGATACATGAAATCGTCATGCGTTAAAACCAACTTCAGAAAAATCCTTTGAAGAATGTATATTTTTCAACAACTTCAACTGAAAGGTTTAGTATAAAAATGAAATGAATCATATAGAGGCCCCTCGGGCAAAACATATTTCATAAGCTCAGAGTGAGAGTAGTAAATCATCAGTAGCCCCTCGGGCCAAACATATTTCATAACTCAGAGTGAAAGTAGTAAAATCATCAGTAGCCTCTCGGGCAAAACATGTATCATAATCAGCCCCTCGGGCATGGTTCATAGTCACTCATAATCAGCCCCTCGGGCATACCTCACCATCACTCGTAATCAGTCTCTCAGCACCTCACAGTCACTAACCACCTCACAGTCACTAAGCACCTCACAACCACTAATGCCTCCCAATCACTCGTCGCTCGGCACTCGGCACTCGACACAGAACTCACTGGGGGTGTGTACAGACTTCGGAGGGGCTTCTTCATCCCAAGCGCTAATATCACTCAGCACCTCACCATCACTCAGTACCTCACAATTAGGCCCTCGGCCTCACTCAGCAAAACCACTCAAAAGGCCCCTCGGGCGAATCAGTAAAATATGGTACTCGACCCAAAACATCATTTTAAATCTTAAAGTGGTGTAAATCATGCTGAGTTTCGAAAAACAGTAAGCATAATGCGGCTGAGTGAAATCATCAATACATAGTGAGGTAAAACAGCAGTAAGAAGCCCCAAGAGGTCTAAACAGATCGACACGAGGCCTCAAACACGGCTTATAGCCCAAATATTTCTCAAATCTTTAGAACATAACTTAACATGAGGTTTTGAGTAAATATGCAACTTATTAGTTGCCGCAGAGAGGACCTAGTCCAATCCAAAAATCAGTACGCGCCACATACTCGTCATCCGACATGTGCACCTTTCTAAAATCAGTGAGAAAATATGCAGTCCGGGGTTCCATACCCTGAGGACAAGATTTATAACCATTAATTACCTCCACCGGGCCACAACACTAGTCCGCTATGCTTTTGCCCCTCAAATTGGCTCCCGATGGCTTCGAATCTAGCCAAAACCAGTTCAACATCATTAATATATACTCAAGGAACACAACCCAATCGAAAATTATCAATTTATACAAGAATCTCGAAATTCGGCCAAACCCGAGCCCTGGTCCCACATCTTGGAATCCGATAAAATTTACATCACAAGAACCCTTATCCTCCAACGAGACCGTACATACCAAAAACATCAAAATCGGACCACAATTGCCCACTAAAATTGGCAAAAGAAATTCCCAACTCTTTCCTCCCATTTTCCAAGCTTTTCTTACTTTAATTCTTTAAATACAAGCCAAATCCGAATCTAAATAGCATAGAAATGATGTTAATAACCCGAGAACTTACCTTTCCTGAAGAATCACGAATCCCCTCTCCAATTTTCCTTCAAAGAAGGTCCTCCCGCATGCAAAAGGGTGAAATGAAATGAATTTCACGGATGCCTCTTATATACTGTTTCTACAGCATTTCCGCACCTGCGGGCACTTAGTCGCACCTGCGGACCCGCACCTGCGGTCCCAGGTGCGCACCTGCGGAATCCCACTTAACGGACAAATTTCGCACCTGTGACTAGTCTTCTGCACCTGCGGCTTCGCATGTGAGGCCCAAACTTCGCAACTACGGAAATACTCATTGCCTTTTTCGCACCTGCGCACTGCCCATCGCACCTACGGCTACCCATCCGCAGGTGCGGGCAACACCAGAAGTCACACCAGCAACTATTTTATGAGATTTTCCAAGTTCAAAACCCCGCCAACCATCTGAAATCAATCCCGAGTCCCTTGGGGCCCCAATAAGACATACCAACACACCATAGCATTATTCCGACTTAGTCGAGCCTTTGAAACACCAAAAACAACACGAAAACACCAAAATTACATCAATTTCGAGCCTATGAACTTTGAAACTTCCAAATTTCGCCAACTACGCCGCAACCAACCAAAACACATCCGATTGACCTGAACTTTTGCAGACATATCCAAAATGACATCACGAACCTGCTCCAACTTCCGGAATTCCCTTCCGACCCCGATAGCCTATTCTCCACTGCCGAACAGAAATCGCCAAAAACTAACTTTCGTCAATTCAAGCCTAATTCTACACTGGACATCAAAACTTCATTCCGAACACACTCCTAAGTCCCAAATCACCTAACGAAGCTTAGAGCCATAAAATACACATTCCGAGGACGTTCACCAATAAGTCAACTCTAAGTTGACTTTCTCAACTATTAGGCTACCTTGAGGGACCAAATGCCTCAATTCTCAGCATGACCACTCTGAACCCGAACCAACCGACCCAACACACATAAAAGAAGCTGAACCACATAAAATGAAGCAGAAACGGGGGAAACAGGCTAAACTCTCAGAACGACCGGCCAGGGCGTTACATACTCCCCCACTTAAACATACGTTCGTCCTCGAACGTGCCAAGAGTTGTTCTCCAACACTATCAAACTATTACGCATCTTACCATACACATACCCGGGGATGATCCCACGTCACCCTATCCCATATAGGTCCAATAGCGCAATACCGTTGAAATTTCGAAATCCAATTCCTGGCCCATAAGCCTTAGAACCAAATTTCCACTTCTGAAATGATATACAAGATCAAAATTTCCATAACTGTAAACTGAACAAGTCGGAACATGCTGAATCAAGCCGCACACGTGCCCCAGTGAAGTCACATAATACACCGCATGACTCAAACACTCATAGCAATAATTCTTTAACCACAATAACTGCTCAGAATAACCCAATACCAGTACACCACCTCTTATCAAGAAAGGCCTCGCTCTAACACTTCCATACAATGCCGATGATCAAAGAAGCACATAGAACTAACAACCATTCGTCCGATAAGCCAGACATGAAACTCTCCGTTCCCAAACAGGAATTATAGCAGATTTCTAAGCCGACTCCCGATGTATATCCTTCCAACTATGCTGTAGAAAATTCCGAAAATATTCATTCTAGGTCCAATGACCTCCTCTCATCCATCACAACCACCCTGATAACATGACACTAACCATTCGACACATCGATAAAATTCGAAGCCAAAACCTGTGCAATTTGTGCACTTAACAACAACTTCCCAATACAATCAAATTATATAAAAGATCCACATGAGAGGACCATCCTTCCATTAACAATTACCGCCACCATATCGTACTAACGGGCTGGCACACGCCACAATATCAAAAACACATATATCCAATACCAAAGGTCATACCCCTACATAACTCCGCTACACTATGCGATCTCATCCAATGCTAGTCCACTTGAAATACTTCAAGACACCTTACCCAAAATCAATAACCATTCGAAATTTGATATCAAGTACTCAAAGTGCTTTGCCATAACCACAGGGAAAACCTGACGATACCATGCCACCCGAAACAGAAAGTATATAACCAACACGTTTCAATCCCGCAACACCCAATTATTTACCTTACTCAAATCTAGCTATAAAGCCCAATTAGCACCGCACCATAAGTGCATATAACCAATAATCACCACTCCTCGCAACACCGAAGGGTAACTCACAGATCCCTTCAAAACATGAATAAGCTCAATCAATATCGAATGGCACATTCCATAATAATAGAAATTCAGAGCCAACAATTCCGACCCGGTGCCGAACACGCCCCCATACTAGCCTACCAGTGACCCTAAATTAACTCTGATCACCCAAAACAGATAGATAACTTACCGAAAAGTTCATAATGAAAGAATCATGGTACGTACTATCATCTGACTAGCTCAGCTCGCCTCTTCACAGTTCACTTCCACAAAATATCCTGTTTATGACAACTCTCAGTCTCAAAATCCATGAAACGTACGGATTACCATATCGGATCACAATTCCACCGCTCGAATACATTACATATCCCAAATACTCACTCATTCCATAAGGGATACCCCTATCATCCTTCCGTTTACCCAGAAACCTTGAATATCAACAGTCGATCCAACAATAGGGCGCCACGATACCAATGAAGTATCCCTAACTCAAACACATTGCTCTTCCTGAAATATATAGTCTCATCAAGTCGCACCAATTAGTGATATCATCTACCTAGTCATCTGAAATTGCCCATGCTGCCTATGATTTTATGACCTTCTTTTCAGAACCAAACCATGACCTCACATATGCAAATTTCAACTCTACCCAACATACCGCACACACCATGCCAACCTAGGAAAAATACGGGAACTCCATGGCCCTTCTGAACCACAAGCAACTACGTGCCCAAAGAGCCAAGAACTCCCATTAGATCCCATTTAGAAACAAAATCACTACACGCCATAAGAAAATATGCACCCTTAACTACGGTAGAAACCACCAGGAACTATCCGAAATCCCATTTGCACAACACCAAACCACCAGGACTGAACTATTCTAACTCAACCAAACTACGCAGACCACTAAAAATAAACACCCAAAAAACTCGTCACCTGACGAACACCCAAAGAACTAATCGTATCCCTTACCATGCCGATCCGACCTACTACCAAGTTGCCCTGTTTACCCAAGTTTCTTCTGACTTACCTTCAAATTGATACTTCTTCCTGCCGTAATACCACAAATTTTAAACCAAACTCACCACACGTGACCCAAGCATAAAACCATACAGTCTAAGGCTCATAAGCCGCCAAATACTCTCTCAAATATCCCAAAAAATACCACATTAGTAAAACTTACCCCGAAGAGACTTCTGCGAATCTAAGCCATTACCTTCACCTTCCTGATACCGATATGCAGAATCTGTAATGATGTAGAATACCACCAGTCTTGACATCCTCTAACATAAATCTCAATCACACCGACCAATTAGATAGAATCGACCTGACCCGTATGCACACTGACATACTAGGAAAGTAATCCACTTACTTGAAGCCACAAGCAAATTTATACATTGCACACACTACACCTTTTACAATTTCCACTAAATCATTCAATAGGACCCAACTACCCAACAGAGTACATTGCAACCTATATCGAAGTAATTTTCCATTACTCGTGACATTCCCAGACCCTATGCTTGCATGTCATAACTTATTTACCACTATACCTTGAACTGAAACAAATACCACACATAATCATGAAATCAACTTATCAATAACAAACTCCCCCACTTGGCCCAAAGCCAAGGATCAAGACAAACAAGACTATGCCCACACATTAACACTGCCACCATGTTGTGGTGGGATTCAACTAAATCCTCCATAAGCTTAAATGACCCAAACCATCTAACACTCAAATTACAACATATATCGTTTTACTAGTAGAAGAGAACTTATTACAGAACTACATAGGGACCACACAACCTAGGACAACCCGCCGGAGATACCCCTGGCCTCTTAGCCTCAAGTTCTATCTCTCCATACACTTCTGAAGACTAGAACTCATAAAATCACAACACCTTCCTACATCTAAACACAACCAACACCTACCCTCGAGGCACCACGATACATGGTAAAAAACTGAAGCTGAAGGCAGAACTAACACTGGGGCGGCGGTCACAGAAATCTCGAGCTTCTGGAAGCTCTACCCACACATGACTGACCACATGGATACCCTCACCGGACAACACGTGTCCCAAGAATGCTACTGAACTGAGCCAAAATTCGCACTCGTAGAATTGGCATAGAGCTTTTCCTCCCTGAATTCTTATAGTGCCATCATCAGATACTGAATATGCTACTCCCGGCTACGCGAATATGTCGGGACACCATCAACGAATATAATAACAAGGAGTGCTAATACGGCTGGAATAAAATGTCAATCAAATACATGAACGTTACTGGGGCAAATGATCAACTCAAAAGACATCACCAGGAACCATAACTCAACAGAGAAATCCGCTTCACTCTACAACTACACAACATGAGAGGTCTTCCATCATACTCACAACTCAGGGCCATATACCAAATTGAGACAGAAATCAAACACTCAATAAACCTTGCCATATTTCCAGCCAACCCTTTTGACGCAGATCATAGTCTGAACACATCTAACCATCAAATCACACCCACCACATAGGCATCTAGTCACCAATTCTCATCAATAAGAATACAAACGGACATACAAGTCCCCAATTACATGTGCTCACACAACGAAAATCTCATCCATCAAGCCACAAAATGAATCAGGCCTTAAGTCCTCCAGACTAGCCCATTACCAACATGCCAAAATAACATCTCATCCATGGAAGTCACAAGCCGTCGATGCACAAGTGATACCAAGCGCTCTCGTGCGCGTTCAAATACACGAAAGGAACGCTCTTGGCTAAATACAATGGATTCGCGCGACAAGAACTTTTAAAAATGTGAGATTTTCCCAAGGGTTCCGCAGCCTCTCGAAGATAAGTACAGACGTCTCCGTACCGATCCACAAGACTCGACTAAATCTGCTCATGACTGGTGAGTCCTATGTAACCTAGCGCTCTAATACCAATCTGTTATGACCCCAAATCCAGGCTAGTCGTGATGGCGCCTATCATGAAACTAGGCCAACCAAAACTTCACTCAAATCATGATAAACTTACATTTACATCCGTACTATACCGATTACCAATAAAAGTTTCCTTTAAACATTTATAAAATAGATAAATCTATGCTGAACGTTAAATACAACCCCTGAGAACCCGGAGTCACTGGTCATGAGCATCTACATAAAATATACAACTCAACGAAAATAAATTCTATAATAATAAATAGGAGAGGGAGCAGGACTGCGGCCGCATGCAACTACCTCACAACCTCCGAGAATCTTTGGAACAGATAGGCAGCTCACCCTGCCCTAACACTTGAATCTGCACACTAGGTGCAGGGAGTAATGTGAGTACGACAACTCAGTAGAAATGAAATAAATCAAGTCTGAGAAGCAAGAAACACATAAAATCAATGCCATCAAATCACAATATACACAACATTACTTTCCAATAGTATAACATAGATATATGAAATCGTCATGCCTTAAAACCAACTTCAAAAAAACCCTTTGAAGAATGTATATTTTTCAACAACATCAACCGAAAGGTTTAGTATAAAAATGAAATGAATCATATAGAGTCCCCTCGTTCAAAACATATTTCACAAGCTCAGAGTGAGAGTAGTAAATCATCAGTAGCCCGTCGGGCCAAACATATTTCATAACTCAGAGTGAAAGTAGTAAAATCATCAGTAGCCCCTCGGGAAAAACATGTATCATAATCAGCCCCTCGGGCACTACTCACCCGCGTTCATGATGACCACTCAACTCAACTCACTGTCTTCGCACTTCCAGGCTCGCGAACACATAGTAGAAAAAATCATCCGCTCCCCAATTCCCCTATGCGAACGCGAGACCCCCTTCCTCGAACGCATAGGGTAAAACCTTCTGCATAAAATATGCACTAGAACAGTTATGCTCCAAAGCTAAAATTACCCCATTAACCACTCGAAACTCATCTGAGGCCCTCATGACCCCAACCAAACATACTAACACATCCGATAACCTCATTAAAACTTAGTCGAGCCTTCGAAACACCAAAATCACATCAAATTCAAGCATGTGAACTTTGAAATTTCTAAATTTCGCCAAAGATGCCGAAACCATCCAGAACACGTCCGATTGGCCTGAAATTTTGCACAGACATCCAAAATGACCGTACGAACCTGCTTTAACTTTCGGAATTCAATTCCGACCACGATAGCTGATTTCCACTACCGACCGGAAATCGCCAAAAACTAACTTTCGCCAATTCAAGCCTAATTCTACACCGGACATAAAAACCACATTCTGAACACACTCCTATGTCCCAAATCACCTAGTGAGGCTATCCGAGCCATAAAATATACATTCTGAGGTCGTTTACAATAAGTCAACACCCAGTTGACTTTTTCAACTATTAAGCCAATATAAGAGACTAAGTGTCTCATTTCTCTCCAAAAGTCGCTCCGAACCAGAGCCAACCAATCTAACACAACATAATAAAGATTTACTATAGTTGTAAACTCCTTCATCCTTCCAGAATTTATTAACAGCATTACCCGCCACATATTCAATAATACCTACTAATTTTCAATAATAATACAACTTTAAAACAACCCCATAATAGCCCCACAAGTTTAGAAACTCAAAACTGATTTTTCAGTTTACTAAAACACGTTTCTGGCTTGTCTTTTCTTTCATATCGAGCAACATAACCGACAATACATAATTAATCCTCTTATAAAATAAATTATCCATGAATAAAACTTAAAAATAAGTTCACAACCAGCCAATAGTGACTCAACAACAAACAACATCCCACTCTTTCGAAACTTGCTAGGTCTACTCTTTATGATCGAGTTACAACTCGTAGAAGCATAGATTAGGGAAGGAGAAGCATAAACTTACCTTGTATTGAGTAGAACGCAAGAAACCTAGTTTTTCTTAATCCAAAATCAATCCCCCAATGCAGCTACAAGAAGGAGAAAGAGAACTAGCAAGTTGTCTGGGGGGGTTTTTGCACTAGAATCACATTGTATCACCCAAAATCACCTAGGTTTTGTGTGGGATTTTTGGGAGGAGTTGCAGGGGTCTAATATGATTTTCTTGGTATGAAAAACGAGTGAAAAAAATGAGTTAATATGTCCTTAAAAGTCACCCCTTTGCCTCCCCTCTCTAGTCACTTTAGGAGCTTTTAATTGAGGCCTCCCCTTTTGGCAAGTAGGTGATGCACCTACTTGTCACCTACCAGACCTCGCAGTCTTACAAAAATGCGATTATTTCTCAAATCTAGTTTTATTATTAACAAAATGCGTTGAATATAGTCTCATAGATTCTCAAAGTGGTAGGAGGATCATCTCCTAAATTTAGGTAAATTGGTAGAAAATTTCATATACATTTGACCTAATTTCCACAATATTTATGAATGTAAATTGTGATGACCGTTGTCAACTTTTGTTCCACAACTCGCTTGGCTTTTAAAAATAACAAAAAACTATCATAAGACTAAAATAACTCATAACATAACCTCCTTATCATATTGAAAACCCTAGTCTCACCCCCAAAAGTACTTGTTATAACATTCCCAACTTGTCGACCTTCGACGAAACTTATTTTCTTCAATATGTTTGGCTACTAAGCCTTCCAACCCTCTTGGTAGTTTTTGTTCTTGATCTTAAATATTTGTAACATCCAAGGTAAAATGATTAACTTAATTTAAGTTTTTGAAAGATGATCCCAGTTTTGTGCTTACATCGATTGATTTATGACGTACTTTTATGTATGAAAGCATGGGGTGTAACATCATCCCCCCCATTGGAATATTTTTCCTTGAATGTTTACTGATGCGCTTATCAATATCATAACCTATATCTCTTATAAATAATTTAATACTGTCCTTGGCAAATAGGCAAGTGTTATGTGAATAAATCGAACGGCTAGGGCATTCCTCCTTTTAGGCATCTTTCTCGCACCCAACCTGTGGTCGAATTCTTCCAATATCGTAACTCTTTATACCATCTATCATGCAACATTTACGACTCTGTCCTTGTACACGCTCCTATGCGACTCTTCTCTTTGAATCATTACTCAATTGAAGATCTAAATGTCATCTTCTTATCATTTATCAAAATTACACCCTTATTCTACTATCAGGGCATCAATCTATCTGTTCTAAATTCTCCTAATCTTAGACTCTTCCGAGTTGATTCAGGATCTTTCTATAACTTACAAAAATAACCAGCTCTCTTGTTTTGATGGGCTTAATCTCGAGGCCTTACCTATTCTTGTCACCTTCTTACTCACCCTTTCTTATCCATACTCCCGTGTGCCTCAAACATTGTCTCTCTACCATAATTTATCTTGGAACCTTGACATATCTATTTGTACTACTTGAAACCTTCCTTTAACTTTCTAGCACCATATATTTCCTGATATTATTCTGGAACCTCAGGCGAGACATCACGCTATCTCTAACACTTCTTTACTCCCTCAATAAAACCTCTCGGTACCTTGAAACAATAGGGTGGAAGATATGCTAGTGACGAAACCAATATCATTTATGGATAATGAATCACAACGTTTCTAGCTCTCTACCTGAAGTATGGACTATTCACAACCTTTTGCACTTGAGTATCTCGTACCTTCTTCACTTTTCCCTTACTTACCATTAAATCTCGCATCATATCCATGTCTGTTTCATAACCTCCCTTCAACATAGGTAGGATTCACATCCGCAACTTGAAGCTCTACTATAATACTTGCATCTCTGGTTCATACACAATCCAATGGGAGCTTCATACTAGCTTCTTGTGATATTGGTACTCTTCTAATTGGTTTTATCATAGAGCCGTTATAGAATATGGTTATTGTACTATGTTTCTTCTACCTTTGATATTAATAGTGATTCTGCAATGTTCTCAATCCCGATTTCTATAATTATCTTGGTCTAATAATTATACTCCTGATTTATTTAGCTGATGTAACTCCTTAGTTTCCTCTTCTCTCTTAGACTTTATGTAGGCCTAAGATATATTTCGATCTGAAGCTCAGGGTATTAGTTATTACTTTAGCCTTTCATGGATGCTATGGAACATCCATGCTATAACTTTATAACAATTCAAGACTTTGTCTAGGCATGGACTCAATTCTCTCTTTTAACTTATATTGGAGTCTCCCATAACTGTAATAATGTCAACATATATGTTGCATGAATAATACTTTGAAATCTTACGTGCGGTCATAACGTAACTAACTCTGGGTCATAGATCGAATAATTCCTTTAGTGCCTTCTGAGTTGTCTTTAAATGTAAAAAATTACTTTTCCTAGTTATTATAGAACTTGTTGATTGGATTCTTGGCTTATATTAGTGCACACATATATTGTAATTTCGTGCAACACATATGATCTCGAATGTTACTTTCGATTTTACTTCCCATTCATAGGTCAGATAGGTGCCACTTTATTATGGAGTGCATACAATGTTGTAGTGAGACTGTTGTTCCAAGATCATTTCTACTTTAGGTCAAGATGCTTAGGTTGAAGCCTTCATCCTTATTTTCTCAGCAAGTCTTTCATTGTAGTACTTAGGGAAGACACTCTGATTCTTGTAAAGCTTTGGGATTGTTACATCGTATAGCCGAAGGAATTTTTGATGTTCTTACTCGCCAATAATTTACTTAAATTTGTATGGTCTCCCTAGTGGTACTCTCTTATATTTCTGTAACACTTAAACGATACCTTTAACTACTCCCATTACTATACGAATATTTCTCCAGGATTACGATCTCATATCTGCGAGACTAAATTTCCTATGCTGGGTTTCACTATATTTATCTTGTTTGATCTGCTGCTTTATTCGAGACCTCTTGTCTAGCCGTAACTAGGCTCGTCCTGTATCATCTACTAACTTCTCGTTAGTTTGCACAAATTTATCAATATCTTGGGGAGGAACCCTTACTGCCTCTGTCCGGCGTTGTGCTTGCATAATTTTATGGAGTTTTAAAATATCTATAGGATTTGAATAAGTGCAATATCATATCTTTCGTACTTTTGTCGCATTCTTCCTTTACAATTCCATAGTTACCAACCACTTAACTCTGAATTAATACCATATCACACCATCTTTCCCCATTTAGGGTAGTACTACCTTTTAATGCTCTAAAGTTTACATGTAAATATTTTACCTCTTCATCTTCGGCGTCTTTCCATATTTTCAATGACCTTTAACCACCTTACATTAACCCTTCTCTACTAAGGATAAATGAATTTCTTACGCGCAAGGGTGACACCTAGTGTAACTGGCACACTTAGCCCCTTAAGCTTAACCCTGCTCATAGTGCTTGCCTTTAGGGAAACATCTTCCTGAATGAACATTAAAGGTTATTCTTTTTTTTTCCATTCTATTATTTCCGAAGCGCGATCTCTGTAATTCTCACGATGTCGACTATTACCAAATCTTTCGATCCCTAATTCATGTTATGTTTACCTTGTTCACTAGCCCATACTGATTTTTATTAATTGAGGGGTCTAACTTACCCTCCTTGTAACCATGTTGGAGTAACCAACTCATTTATGTAAGTGAGGATATAACTTTATGGCTCTCAAGATCTGTCTCACTTTGTCTTTCCTTCACTTGACTATAGACTTTGTTATCTTGTCATATTTTGATTTATCGTTATCACCCATTTATGACATCTTTCTTATAATGCTTCATTTACTCTATTCTTATCCTCCTGCTAATATTTCTTTCTATTACCTTATTTTGAAAAATTTAACAAAATAATCTTTCGCTTTATCTCCCCTTGCTCCATCTCACTGGATTTTCGGGTCGCCTGGAATTCTCTCTTTACTAGGGACGAAAGTCATACTAAGGTAACTATTTATCTCTTCTTGGTTTCTAGTGCCAATCTGAACATTCTAGTATTGATATCTGAATATACTATTCTAGAGTGTACCGCCTGGATGTGTCATAAAGAGAAATATTATCACGTTTACAATATCCTTCGGAAATGTGAACTAGTGTTAACAATACAACCCCCATTTTGGGTTACTCTAACCCCAACTGGATCTTGATATCCCATCCTTGTCTTAAACTATATATGTTAGCTCTTATAGGGCATAACTGAGATAGGTGTGGCCAGTTGTACATACCTCTGGTATTGTTAAAAGTAAACTCTGAATACTTGTATTTCTCTGCCTGAGTTGTAAATACTGATAATCTTCACTAACTTGGTACCTCGTACCCTCCTTCACCTTGATTTTATTACATGTTAAAACTTATACTTTTACCTTGTGATACTCACACGGTCTGTTATTCACGGGGTATGTTTGATATTCCCATCTTAGGGTTACATCTGGTATGCACGATTTGGTAGGGCCTCAAATAGGGCCACATTGTCAATAACTCTCTCATTATTAGTGACCTTACTTATTATTGTATTAGCCCTATGGCTAGTTTTAATCTTTCTATTTTCAGATATCTTTGTATCATTAACAAACATAAGTTCTGGCTTAAACTCTTATGACTCAGGTTTATAGCATGATTTAGTTATGAAAGAAGGGTAACCGACTTTTAAATGCCTTGTAGCTTTCTATTTATATAATGTGGTGCACAACAGTATACTAGACATGACTCATAGACTCCCTAGGATAGAAATGCTTTGAAACCAAGTTTGTCACGCCCCAAACATGGGGAGGCGTGGCCGGAACCCGGTGCCATATTTGGCTTGAGCATATCACTCTGTAACTGTAAACTCTGGAGGGTTATCCTTCAGCTTTGACCGACGAGGCCTACCTACAAGTTTACAATATCATTTAAGGCTGATGAGGCCCCCATGAAGGTCTACAACAAACAATGCCAAACTACTATTTACATAGGCCTAGCAAGGCCACAATGTTGATATACAAAATATATTGGACTCGTCTACGTGCCTTTAGAGAAAACTGAACTGTATCATAGTCAGATAGGGCCTCAACCTACCAATCAAACCTGTATATATAAAATGGACTCCAAGGTCTAGACTTGGTAACTATGAGGAAGTGGAAATTACAACCCGAGCTGATGTTTGACTCTGTCTACTGGGAAGGTCTATCCAGATGTCTATCAGGACCTGTGGGCATTAAATTCCCAACAAAAGGGAAATCAGTACAAAATAATGTACCGAGTAGGTTAGGCAACAAAATAACTGAAAGCTAAAAACTGAACTTCTAATATAAGAATTGAAAGTAACTAGGAGTCAAAGATTATTTGAATATATGTGTACATGCTGATACTGACTCAACTCTGTCAATATAGTAAGTAAACTAGATGTTTGACCCTATAAGGCTCGGTACGTATAACTGATCTATTATGGTAGGCTCGCTCATAGGCGCTCGGGCATACTAGGCTCTGTATCTCTGTAATTTTGGGCTTGCGTTTAGGTAATCGGCCACAGTAGGATCAGTATATAACTTACCATCTGATATGAGGTTGCCAACTAGGGGCCTTCCCACCGATTATAGCTTGATGGTGATCAAAACATTGTAATAATATGTGTGTGTGTATGTATGTATGTATGTATGTATGTATATATATATATATATATATATATATAGAGAGAGAGAGAGAGAGAGAAACAGACTCTCTGCTCTCTTGACTAGAAGAAGTCAATACTTAACTGAATATAAAACATGCGAGCATGTTAGGGACATCAGCAAGACATGCGAGCATGAAAAACAGTGTCCCAAGTAAAAGGGACATCAATATGAAATAATGTATTAAGTATGTTAGGCAACAAAATAACTGTAAGCTAAAAACTGAAATGATAATATAAGAACTGAAAGTAACTAGGAGTGAAAGATGATCTGAATATATGCGTACATGCTGATACTGACCCAACTCTCTCAATATAGTAAGTAAAATAGATGTCTAACCCTATAACGCTCGGTACGTCTAACTGATCTGTTGTAGTAGGCTCGCTCATAGGCGCTCGCCCATACTAGGCTCTGTATCTCTGTAATTCTGGGCTCGCTCTTAAGGACTCGACCATAGTAGGCTCAGTGTATAACTTACCATCTGATATGAGGTTGCCCACTAGGGGCCTTCCCACCGATTATAGCTTGGTGGTGATAAAAACATTGTAATAATATGTGTGTGTGTGTGTGTGTATGTATATATATATATATATATATATATATATATAGCGAGAGAGAGAGAGAGAGAAAGAGACTCTCTGCTCTCTTGACTAAAAGAAGTCAATACTTAACTGAATATAAAACCCCGATAAGGGAGAATATGGGTCGAATAGTGCATTAGGGAGTTGGAGGAAAATGTTTGGCTGATATACAAAATATACAGGACTCGTCTACGCCCCTTTAGAAAAACTTGAACTGTATCATGGTCGGACAAGGCCTCAACCTACCCATCAAACCTGTATATATAAAATAGACTCCAAGGTCTAGACTTGGTAACTATGAGGAAGTGGAAATTACAACCAGAGCTGATGTTTGACTTTGTCTACTGGGAAGGTCTATCCAGATGTCTATCAGGATCTGTGGGCATGAAATACAACGTCCCCAACAAAAGGGACATCAGTACAAAATAATGTACCGAGTAGGTTAGGCAACAAAATAACTGAAAGCTAAAAACTGAACTGATAATATAAGAATTGAAAGTAACTAGGAGTCAAAGATGTTCTGAATATATGTGTACATGCTGATACTGACTCAACTATGTAAATATAGTAAGTAAAATAGATGTTTGACCCTATAAGGCTCGGTACGTATAACTGATCTATTATGATAGGCTCGCTCATAGGCGCTCGGGCATACTAGGCTCTGTATCTCTGTAATTTTGGGCTTGCTTTTAGGTACTCGGCCACAATAGGATCAGTATATAACTTACCATCTGATATGAGGTTGCTAACTAGGGGCCTTCCTACCGATTATAGCTTGATGGTGATGAAAACATTGTAATAATATGTGTGTGTGTATGTATGTATGTATATATATATATATATATATATATATATATATATAGAGAGAGAGAGAGAGAGAGAGAGAGAGTGAGAAAGAAAGAGACTCTCTGCTCTCTTGACTAGAAGAAGTCAATACTTAACTGAATATAAAATCTGCGAGCATGTTAGGGACATCAGCAAGACCTGCGAGCATGAATTACATTGTCCCAAGCAAAAGGGACATCAGTACGAAATAATGTATTGAGTATGTTAGGCAACGAAATAACTGTAAGCTAAAAACTGAAATGATAATATAAGTGCTGAAAGTAACTAGGAGTGAAAGATGATCTGAATATATGCGTACATGCTGATACTGACTCAACTCTCTCAATATAGTAAGTAAAATAGGTGTCTAACCCTATAAGGCTCGGTACGTATAATTGATTTGTTGTAGTAGGCTCACTCATAGGCGCTCGCCCATACTAGGCTCTGTATCTCTGTAATTCTGGGCTCGCTCTTAGGGACTCGACCAAAGTAGGCTTAGTGTATAACTTACCATCTGATAAGAGGTTGCCCACTAGGGGACTTCCCACCAATTATAGCTTGATGGTGATGAAAACATTATAATAATATATGTGTGTGTATGTATATATATATATATAGAGAGAGAGAGAGAGAGAGAGAGAAAGAGACTCTCTGCTCTCTTGACTAGAAGAAGTCAATACTTAATTGAATATAAAATCTGCGAGCATGTTAGGGACACCAGCAAGACATGCGAGCATGAATTACATTGTCCCAAGCAAAAGGGACATCAGTACGAAATAATGTATTGAGTATGTTAGGCAACGAAATAACTGTAAGCTAAAAACTGAAATGATAATATAAGTACTGAAAGTAACTAGGAGTGAAAGATGATCTGAATATATGCGTACATGCTGATACTGACTCAACTCTCTCAATATAGTAAGTAAAATAGATGTCTAACCCTATAAGGCTCGGTACGTATAACTGATTTGTTGTAGTAGGCTCGCTCATAGGCGCTCGCCCATACTAGGCTCTGTATCTCTATAATTCTGGGCTCGCTCTTAGGGACTCGACCAAAGTAGGCTTAGTGTATAACTTACCATCTGATAAGAGGTTGCCCACTAGGGGCCTTCCCACCGATTATAGCTTGATGGTGATGAATACATTGTAATAATATATGTGTGTGTGTATATATATATATATATATATATATATATATATATATATAGAGAGAGAGAGAGAGAGAGAGAGAAAGAGACTCTCTGCTCTCTTGACCAGAAGAAGTCAATACTTAACTAAATATAAAACCCCGATAAGGGAGAATATGATAACTTATGGGAGTAGGATAATGCACACAAATTAAGGAATACATACTTATTTTTATTTCTCGTTATCAAACATATGTAGTTACATGTGTAAGACAACAAAATAACTGAAAGCTAAAAACTGAACTGATAATATAAGAATTGAAAGTAACTAGGAGTCAAAGATGATCTGAATATATGTGTACATGCCGATACTGACTCAACTCTATCAATATAGTAAGTAAAATAGACGTTTGACCCTATAAGGCTCGGTACGTATAACTGATTTGTTGTACTAGGCTCGCTCATAGGCGATCGCCCATACTAGACTCTGTATCTCTGTAACTCTGGGCTCGCTCTTAGGGACTCGACCGTAGTAGGCTCAGTGTATAACTTACCATCTGATATAAGGTTGCCCACTAAGGACCTTCCCATCGATTATAGCTTGATCGTGATGAAAATATTGTAATAACATGTGTGTGTGTGTGTGTGTATGTATATATATATATATATATGTATATATATATATATATATATATATATAGAGAGAGAGAGAGAGAGAGAGCCCCGATAAGGGAGAATATGATAACTTATGGGAGTAGGATAATGTACACAAATTAAGGAATACAAAATTCTTTTTATTTCTCATTATCAAATACATGTAGTTACATGTGTAAGGCCCTGTAAATGTTTTTCTAAAATTCGGGGTTTCGTGGTGCCGAGGTAGAGTATGTGTTAATGATAGTAGAGATTCCTAAAACTTGCAAGCTCTCGACGGTACGGAAGTTTTGGGTCGAATAGTGCATTAGGGATTTGGAGGAAAATGTTTGGCTGATATACAAAATATACAGGACTCGTCTACGTCCCTTTAGAAAAACATGAACTGTATCATGGTCAGACAGGGCCTCAACCTACCCATCAAACCTGTATATATAAAATGGACTCCAATGTCTAGACTTGGTAATTATAAGGAAGTGGAAATTACAACCCGAGCTGATGTTTGACTCTGTCTACTTGGAAGGTTTATCCAGCTGTCTAGCGTGACCCGTGAGCATGAAATACAGTGTCCGAAGAAAAAGGGACATCAGTATGAAATAATTTATTGAGTATGTTAGGCAACAAAATAACTGCAAGCTAAAAATTGAAATGATAATATAAGAACTGAAAGTAACTAGGAGTGTAAGATGATCTGAATATATGCGTACATGCTCATACTGACTCAACTCTCCCAATATAGTAAGTAAAATAGATGTCTGACCCTATAAGACTCGGTACGTATAACTTATCTGTTGTAGTAGGCTTGCTCATAGGTGGTCGGCCATACTAGGCTCTGTTTCTCTGTAATTATGGGCTCGCTCTTTGGGACTCGGCCATAGTAGGCTCAATGTATAACTTACCATCTGATATGAGGTTGCCCATTAGGGGCCTTCCCACCGATTAGAGCTTGATGGTGATGAAAACATCGTAATAATGTCTGTGTGTGTATGTATATATATATATATATATATATATATATATATATATAGAGAGAGAGAGAGAGAGAGAAAGAAACTATCTGCTCTCTTGACTAGAAGAAGTCAATACTTAACTGAATATAAAATCTGCGAGCATGTTAGGGACATCAGCAAGACCTGCGAGCGTGAAATACAGTGTCCCAAGCAAAAGGGACATCAATACGAAATAATGTATTGAGTATGTTAGGCAACAAAATAACTGTAAGCTATAAACTGAAATGATAATATAAGAACTGAAAGTAACTAGGAGTGAAAGATGATCTGAATATATGCCCTACATGCTGATACTGACTCAACTCTCTCAATATAGTAAGTAAAATAGATGTCTAACCCTATAAGGCTCGGTACGTATAACTGATTTGTTGTAGTAGGCTCGCTCATAGGCGCTCGCCCATACTAGGATCTGTATCTCTGTAATTCTGGGCTCGCTCTTAGGGACTCGACCAAAGTAAGCTTAGTGCATAACTTACCTTCTGATAAGAGGTTGCCCACTAGGGGCCTTCCCACCGATTATAGGTTGATGGTGATGAAAACATTGTAATAATATATGTGTGTGTGTATGTGTGTATATATATATATATATATATATATATATATATATTTAAAGAGAGAGAGAGAGAGAGAGAGAGAGAGAGAGACTCTCTGCTCTCTTGACTAGAAGAAGTCAATACTTAACTAAATATAAAACCACGATAAGGGAGAATATGTTAACTTATGGGAGTAGGATAATGTACATAAATTAAGGAATACAAACTTCTTTTTATTTCTCGTTATCAAACATATGTAGTTACATGTGTAAGGCTCTCTAAATTTGTTTCTAAAATCTAGTGTTTCGTGGAGCCGAGGTAGAGTATGTATTAATGATAGTAGAGATTCCTAAAACTTGCAAGCTCTCTATGGTACGAAAGTTTTGGGTCGAATAGTGCATTAGGGAGTTGGAGGAAAATCTTTGGGTGATATACCAAATATACAGGACTCGTCTACGCCCCTTTAGAAAAACTTGAAATGTATCATGGTCGGACAGGGCCTCAACCTACCCATCAAACCTGTATATATAAAATGGACTCCAAGGTCTAGACTTGGTAACTATGAGGAAGTGGAAATTACAAACCGTGCTGATGTTTGACTCTGTCTACTGGGAAGGTCTATCCAGATGTCTATCAGGATCTGTGGGCATGAAATACAACGTCCCCAACAAAAGGGACATCAGTACAAAATAATGTACCGAGTAGGTTAGGCAACAAAATAACTGAAAGCTAAAAATTGAACTGATAATATAAGAATTGAAAGTAACTAGGAGTCAAAGATGATCTGAATATATGTGTACATGCTGATACTGACTCAACTCTGTCATAATAGTAAGTAAAATAGATGTTTGACCCTATAAGGCTCCGTACGTATAACTGATCTATCATAGTAGGCTCGCTCATAGGCGCTCGGCCATACTAGGCTCTGTATCTCTGTAATTTTGGGCTTGCTTTTAGGTACTCGGCCACAATAGGATCAGTATATAACTTACCATCTGATATGAGGTTGCTAACTAGGGGCCTTCCTACCGATTATAGCTTGATGGTGATGAAAACATTGTAATAATATGTGTGTGTGTATGTATGTATGTATATATATATATATATATATATATATATAGAGAGAGAGAGAGAGAGAGAAAGAGACTCTCTGCTCTCTTGACTAGCAGAAGTCAATACATAACTGAATATAAAACCCCGACAAGGGAGATTATGATAACTTATGGGAGTAAGATAATGTACCCAAATTAAGGAATAGAAAATTCTTTATTATTTCTCGTTATCAAACACATGTAGTTACATGTGTAAGGCCCTCTAAATGTTTTTCTAAAATCCGGGGTTTCTTTGTGCCGCGGTAGAGTATGTGTTAATGATAGTAGAGATTCCTAAAACTTGCAAGCTCTCCACGGTACGGAAGTTTTGGGTCGAATAGTGCATTAGGGAGTTGGAGGAAAATGTTTGGCTGATATACAAAATATACAGGACTCGTCTACGTCCCTTTAGAAAAACTTGAACTGTATCATTGTCAGAGAGGGCCTCAACCTACCCATCAAACCTGTATATATAAAATGGACTCCAAGGTCTAGACTTGGTAATTATAAGGAAGTGGAAATTACAAACCGAGCTGATGTTTGACTCTGTCTACTTGGAAGGTTTATCTAGCTGTCTAGCAAGACCCGCGAGCATGAAATACAGTGTCCGAAGCAAAAGGGACATCAATATAAAATAATGTATTGAGTATGTTAGGCAACAAAATAACTGTAAGCTAAAAATTGAAATGAAAATATAAGAACTGGAAGTAACTAGGAGTGAAAGATGATCTGAATATATGCGTACATGCTGATACTGACCCAACACTCTCAATATAGTAAGTAAAATAGATGTCTGACCCTATAAGACTCGGTACGTATAACTTATCTGTTGTAGTAGGCTCGCTCATAGGCGCTCGGCCATACTAGGCTCTGTATCTCTGTAATTATGGGCTCGCTCTTTGGGACTCGGCGATAGTAGGCTCAGTGTATAACTTACCATCTGATATGAGGTTGCCCACTAGGGGCCTTCCCACC